>PVKN010042612.1:0-10365 GCA_004027915.1 Capromys pilorides | reverse complement strand
GCAAGAACATTTGCTTTCCAGATTGACTTACACTACTTCTTTACACTTAGCAAGGTTTTACGGTTGTAGTTTTACTGGTTAACCACTTCTTTGTCACGTTTTAGGTGAATTGTAATTGCATCAGAACACAGTGGCACTCCTTAAGTGGGAACGGTTGTAAGACACTCTTAGCAAAGCATTTCACGAAGACAAAGTGACAGGCACTTCCTGGGCTAGGCTTTCCCTGTATAATATTGTATTCAATTCATTTCAAGTGATGGCTTTTAGGGTTCTTTTCTTTCTTTCTTTACAAGAGTAAAAATGATCTAAAACTTATGATTGGTGTTTAGAGTGCATTTACTAAAATCTTTTTACCTTTCTTTCTACCATTGTTTAAATAAACTAACAATATTTGAGATCCCCGAGCATAATATTTACATTTAGATGCCTTGAATGTAGTGCTAAATTACATGAAATACCATGTAACAAAGGAATTTCAGATTTAGTTTTTGATATTCAGAGGGTGCAAAGATGAGTGAAAGACTCAGTGCAATCTTTGTATGGATTTTCTAAAGGCAGTGACAGTGGAGCTCTACTCTGCCATAAAGATGTACAAACTCGAATCATTTGCAGCAAGGTAGACAGACCTTGAGACCATGATGACAAGTGAAATAAATCAGATGCACAAGCTTAAGTGTCATATGGTGCCTTTCATGAGAAATCAAAAGTACAAAGAGAATGTTGCATGTCACAATGAAAACAAAGACCCAAAAGCAAAAATTTGTAGTGCATTTTATTAGTTGAGTTCAGTGGCCTCCACTCCCCTGTGGGTCAGGGGAATGAAAAGTGTTTGCTGAGAGGGGACAAAGATATTTAAAGGGAAATCACGGTGTGGGGGTGGAGGAAAGGGGAGTCTGTCTTTGATTGGAGAGAAGAACTTTGCAAGACATTTGGCACCTGGGTTAGGGAAGGAGAGGGGATGTTACAGAGCTTGCTCTGTTTGTAATCAGGAAGGACATTTGGCACCAGGGTCAGGGAGGAAGAAGAGATATTACAAATTTATGGTAAGAACAAGGTTTCACAGTGCAGCAGTCACTAAGTCTGCTACAGAAAGCAGAGTCAACTTTCTGCAAGGACAGAGTTTGTTACAGAGAGCAAAAATTAGAGTTGTCTTACAACAAGGGAAATACAAAATATTGGTCACCTCAGAATTTGGGCTAAACTAAAACAAAGGCATAGTTTGTCTTAAGGTAGGAGGGATCGTGTCAACTAGGGCAGGGGTAAAGTCAGTTTTTGGTGTGAGCATTGGGATACCTGAGGTCTCATCTTGTCTCTAAAAGGCTTAGCACATTTTTTGGTTTATGGCTGGGCAGGGGAAGCCAGAGGACAAGTAACTCATGAAGTTGCATAAAATGGAGGCACTTAAGCTAGCTTATAACAGAGAAACATTAAAGAAGAATGAAAGGATGCAGGGAGAAAGATCTTTTGCAAAGGGGAAGGGACCAAGACCTGGTGGTAGGGGGAGCGAGGCCAGTGAGGAGATGGGCGAAGAACGGAGCTGTGCTATACACAGGCACCAGCACCCAGAGAGGACTGTAACTGTTATGTTCTGCAAGTATGTACTAAGAAAAGCCACACAATAACACGGAGTGAGGGCGACGCTGTCGCATGACGCAGGAATCCCTTCCTAGCTCTTAACAGACACCCCTTCCTAGCTCTTAACAGACACCTCAGCGAGCTGTTTTTTTGTTTTGTTTTGTTTTATTTGGCTTTTTTGTTTTTGTTTTGTATTTTGGGGAAGGGTCTACATGGTGTTCAGGGTCTCACTACTAGATCGAACGCGTAGTGATCCACCGTTTACAGCCTCCCAAGAGCGGGGATTATAGCCACTGTCTCCAGTCTCATTTGGTATCTCAGCTCGCCCCAGGTGTGGGGCCGGCACAGCAGGCCCCGGGATCGACCCCCTGCGCCTGCTTGCAGGTGCTTTAATCCGCTGAGCTAGCGAGCTGTTTTCTTTGCAGACCCGTGCATGATCTTGAGTGAGAAGGCTGCTTCTGGCCCTTGGTCTAATCACAAGATCTTCTCGGAGAACTTTGAAAGGGATCCTGTGGTGAGAACTCGAGGGGACAGATGCCTGGCTCACACAGGAGACAGACACACGGGTCCTCCTCCAGACCTGGGAAAGTAAGAGGCAGCTCGAAGCTCGCCAGGAGTGCTGTTGGAGGTTCCTGGCAAGGACAGCGCAGGGTAGGCCTGGCCTGACCACGTGAAGGAAGGGCAGGGAGTTCACTAGCTGTCACACCTGTGGGCAGATCCTAAAGACCACTCCCTAATCCTGTGCACACTTCCTCTGCATGAAAGAATACTGGACAGGGACTAAACAAAAATTAAGAGAGCCAATTACTCTCCTATAAGCCGGAAAGCCTGGAAGGTGAACTTTTCTTTCCTTTCTTTCTTTCTTTCTTTCTTTCTTTCTTTCTTTCTTTCTTTCTTTCTTTCTTTCTTTCTGTTTCTTAAAAGTTTACTTTTATGTTTTGACTCTTTGGACTAAGATTTGACATAATGGATAATTTTATCTCTTGGGTTAGCTTTCTCTAAAAATGGATCGTGCAATTCATTATTCAGTTATTTTAAATACATTTGTATTTGTTTTGTATACATCCACTGTTCAGAACTCAGTGTGCACTGAGTCAGTCACTGAGGCTGGGCAGGATGGCACACAGCTGGAAACCCGGTGCTGGGGAGGCTGAATCTCCAAGGCAGACACTGTTGTGGGAAACTTCTACAGCTCTTAGGTCTGACAAATTGCCCCGCTTCTTTTCTCTCTCCCAAGGAGCCTTTTTTTTCCACCTCCACCTCCCCGTTCTTCATGTTTTCTTTCCATTTTAGACAACTTTTATTTTTTTAAACTCTACCTCTTACTTGAACTATGTGTATTCAGTTTAAGTGTTTTGTAAAATTCTCCAAATCCATCTTTGTCTGATTCTTGCAGCTTTTGTATGATTCAGGTTCTCTATGAACACATGCGATGAAACTCATTCTGTGGCTGTCAGCTGGCTTTCCCCCCTTAAGCTAATACACAAAGAAAGAGAATGTATACTTTTTCTGTGCTTTTAGAAACCATTACAGTGTTCTTTCTATTATAACCTGTAATCCTTTGTTGAATGAATATACAATATCTGTAGAGAAACCAACAACGAGGAGACAATCCATTGCTTTTGAGTTTAAGTGAACAGACATATTACCTACCCCACAGGACTCCTATCTGAGTGATTTGAAATGTACTGCTGGGTACATAGCAAACTTTATGTAAGTGTTAGTCACTGCATTTAGTAAATTTAGTTGTGTGGGTTATCAAGAAATACCCATCATCCAAATTCAGACACAAAAATCAGGGATTTATAGATGTGTAATAGCAAAGTTCTGAGTAAGAACTTAGTGGCACTGAAGTTTTCAGGCATGAATCAACTTTTAATTATACCAGGAAACCCTAGTGGGATCATTCCCCAAAACATTGACCCCCCCCCCCTCAAGTCTCAGAGAGCGAGGCTTTCCTGAGGTAGCAAAGCAGAAGTGCAGTGGCAGAGTGGCTTTTCTTTGTGAGATTGGTTCTTACAAGGCACAGGGTAGCAACCAGCCATTCCTGGGAAACGGAAGGAACAGAAACTGAAGTACACTTGATCTTGCTTGGGCAACAGAAACTACCAGAAACTGGAGCATGCTGGCTTATAGGGAATGTTTTGTTACAGTTGATGCCAGTGGGTGTGATTGATTGAATTGTGAACATATAGGTGTTAATAGTGCCCGATTTCTCTTTTATGGTCTTTGCACCATACTTGGTCTAAATGGACCTTGATTCCACAAATTAAGAGCAGTTTGGATGCCCTGATAAAGCTATTAACTGCGGCACATGTAATTACAAGAGCAAAATTGAAAGCAGTGGGCCCAGGCCCATGTATCATACTTAAGCTCACAGATCTCAGATTTTTCTATAGCATAATGACTTTTAGATTAACTTTGATATTTGGATTCCTGTATCTTTTCTAAACATTATCATGGTTGTTGTATTGTGCCAACGGGAGAAACTCAGAAGTTTAACTCAGCAGGACCCAGCCTCTCACTCTGTGAACACTCTCATCCTGTGTAAGCAGGGGGGCAGGGAGAAGGTGCCAGTGCTTACCATCTAAGGGAGGACATGAGGGCTCACTTTCCCCAGCTTTTGTTCTTGCTGCTCCTTCTGTCTTCCGCCCCTGTGCCACCCCACCCTGCTTTGGAGCCTGCTGATTGCTGGCTGAAACCCCCACAGGCAGTGAGCTAAAGAAACCTTTCCCCCATTAATTTTTGGCATTGGGTAATTTTTGTCAGCAATGAGAAAAAAATAACCAAGACAAACATATAAATGATGCATAAATTGATAAGCACATGGGCTGTGAGCTCCGGGAAGCAAGACACACCCTATTGATTGTTGTACTAAATACCAACTACACTAAATATATAAATGCTTGGTTGAACAATGTTGACGTGAAGTATTCAACATGCTGCAGGAATCATCTCTAATTGTGTGAATACAGTTGTGTAAGTACAATATGAATAAGGCTAACTCAGTTCTCCCTCTTGTACATGTGTTTGTGTTGTCAGGCTGTTTTGCTGATTATCATCTCTCCTTTCTCACCCCACCTCCTCCTGTCCTCTCTCTTTCCCTTCTTTCCTTCTTCCCTATAGCAAATGGTACCTTTTATTCATGATCAGTTACTCCTATCAGAAGACAGAGTTATGTCATATTTGTAGACCAATCACTGAAGGATGAGCAAAGATCCTATGTTGTTGCAAAGACTGAGATCTGAGATACAGCAAGGCAGGTATTGCATCAGCGCAACCAGCCCTAACTAGCCCCCACCACAGCAGATTTCCCAGAAGGACACAAACAGGAGAGAGGTAAAGCTCAAGTATGATTTAGCTTTCCTGTTTGACCTCTTCCTATATAATGTGGAACATTTCTCGTTTTGTTTTCAGTTTTTTTTTTTTTTTTAATGCATTTGGTAAAGGCTCTCACTACCCAGCTTGTACTCACAGTGATCTTCTGTTCTCAGCCTCCCCAGTGCAGGGATTGCAGGGGTGCGCCACCACACCCTGACTTGATGGCTGGCTCAGCACACCAGGGGGTGGGCCAGCGCCACATGTGGTACCAGGGGTGGAGCACTTCTAAAGAACTAAGCTTGACCAGCACTTTCAACTCCCCTTTATAAAATAAAAATCTTCCATTAAAATGCTACTAAATACACTCAGAAAACTTGAACAGAATATACAGATTTCAAACTTTTCAGTTCTTTCCTTTTGCAAAGTGGAAACTTACTGATTATAATAAACCAGGCAGATTATATGCATTGCTTCTACTCAGGTCTGTCTAGGGTTTTCAAAGTACGTTTTGAGAATGGAGGCATATTAACATATAGTGATTTCTTTAATCTTGGAAATTTTATCCCTAACAAGAAAGTTTGACCTTATGTAATTGTCTTTTCATCCTTTAACTTTGTGGTTTGTGTTTGTATATTTGCTTTTTATTCTTCATCTAGGCTTGCTTACCCTTGAGCTAATATAATATTGATTTTTTTCTCTGAAGTTCTTGCAAATAGAAACATTTTTTAGATCAAGCGATATGCCCCTTCTTTTCTATTATGATTGTTTTTGATTAAGATGGATTGCTAACATGATGGGGCATCTACTAAAAGTTCTCACACTACCAACTATGTTATATCACTGATAGTTGTAGGAAAGGCACTTCTTTGACAAATTTCAAAAGTAATATTTTTTGAAAGAGTGCAGCCGCTGAAAATTACTCAAGCAAAGATGTGGCCAAGAAGAGTTCTAGGAGCTTCTGCCAGGTTGCAAAGTCGATGTGCTCCTGGTTCAGGTTAGAACCCATGTGAGGGTGTCAGGAGGTGTGGCTTTTATTAGTTAATTAGATCTGAAGCAGGGGGTTCACGAATGCAAAAAGTTTGTATTGTTTCTAATGCTTCCTTTCCATTACTATTTTGTACGCTTAAAAAAAAAAAAGCAAGACCTTACCTAGGTCCGTTTTGCCCTTTTGCTTTCTATCATATGAGGGTAGAATAACAGAGCACTGAATTAATTAATGAGATGACTTTTAGTTAATTCTTCTCACACTCACAGATAGTCTTCAAAATGCCTGGAAGGCCATATTCTAATGTGGCCTCTTAGAATCCTGCCCCAAGTGGGCAGCATGGGAAGAGGCAGAAGCAGCCTCCCAGCTCTTCTCCACTCTCCATGGTCCTGAATTGCAGGGGGCCTTTCTGCACCCTGTGGACATCTGTAGCTCACATGGCCAAAATTTTCCCAGACTCCTCTAGTCCACAGAAGTCAACTACTGTTGTAGAGTCGGGCTTCTGGAGACACTGCCAAAGCTAGAAGAAGGGGCTTTCTTCCCCTGACAGCAACAATTCCTGATGCTGATTGTGAGCAGTGTGGTTCTAAAAATGCGACACAGAGTGTAGATACAGAAAGTGGCTGAGAGAAGGGTGAGTGAGGGTTCCTCAAAACTAAGGGCTGGGGGATCCCTTGGTATGTGGTGTGCTGTCTATACTGTAAACTCATATTAATTTATGTCTTGTTCTTAGTTCCAAGATCTCAGTTAACTAAATGTTGACCTGGTTCTGTCCTGGTACAGTTTAAATTCTTGCTCCACATAATACGAAGAAGTTAACCACCCCGTACCTCAGTTTCTTTGTTTGAAAATTGTAGGTGATTAGTGTCCCTAATTCAAAGGGTTTTTATGGACACAAGGCAAGTTATTATTGCTAAAATGCTTAGTGTGTCTTCTGAGAAGCACTGAGAAGCACTTTGTGCTTATTTCTAAAAATTAAGTAAAATCCCAGTAATTGGGAGGCTCAGGCAGGAGGATTGATGTGAGTTTGAGACCAGCCTGGGCTACAAAAGTAAGCTCAAGGCCAGCCTGAAATGCATAGTGAGACTCTGTCTCAAAAACACCAATAAAAAAAAATAAATAAGTAAATAAATAAAGTAAATACATTCCTACATTTTAGAAATGTGAATAGTTGTAGATCTAACTCAGAGCTGCTACAAAAAATGAATAGGATTGTCTTAGTTACTTTTACTCGTTGCTGGGACAAATACCTAACACTCAAAATGAAGGAAGGAAAGGTTTATTTAGCTCACAGTTCCTGGAGGTTTCAGTCCATATTTGGCTGGCCCAAGGCTGAGTGGAACAGGGCGAGAGCATCCAGTTCAAGGCGGCAGAACAGCAACAAAATGGTGACAGAGGCAACAGACCAACCAGGGTGCAGAAAGCAACAGCCAATATCTGTCTCTCTGTTTCTTTTTATGTTACGTTCAGGCTCTCTGACTCAACCTATCCACCTTAGGCCACACTCATAATTCCAGAAGGGCTCAGACCCATAATCTCATCTGTACTAAAACACATAATCCCAGGGGATCAAGAGTCAAGTAATCCCAACAGTACTCAGACCCATAGTCCCATCAGTACTAAAACACATAATCCCAGTGGATCATGACTTATGTCTCAAACTCTAGAAGTCCCCACCCCATGACTGCATGAGGCTTTGGGGGGACAACTAGACACAAACCGCAACAAGGATAGTGGCTACAAGGTACATATGTAGTGACTGACAGTGGGCAATGGTAATGGCGTCAATATTATAAGTGTGAGAAAGTAATTAGAATATGGCTCCAGATAGGTATCAAAATATGGAATTTGCCATATTTTACTATATAAATATATATTACTGTATATATATATATAACCTTTAAGTCAAAATTAATCATTTGTCTGCTTTATTTAAACGTTTTAAAATATGACTATTCAGCAGTCACGTGATCTTTCATGAGCAATAATCTCAATAATGCTAGAGCCGAATCTTGCTTCTTTCATTGAGAACCAGTCTGTTCACTCAGCTCAGGGACTTGTTTTAGATGTTCACTGGGCTGCCAAGTTCTGGACTTCTTTTACATGAAGCCCACTGGAGTGGTGAGACATACCCAGTCAAATATATGAACTCCCACTGTTTCCCTCAAAAGCAGTTATCCAAGCAGCCGGACGAATTTTGAAACATGTTTACCTTCACAGAAAGAGCCACCTTGCTGGCAAGAATGCATGGAATCAGGCTCCCTATTCTGCTGGCCGTTTTTTGAAACCAGAGCTTGAGAACTCATCTTCTTAGTGTATTTATTTGTTTCCTATGAATGAAGAAAAAGACAAAATTTAACATTTTCTCAATATCTAGAAATGCTATATAAGGACAGACAATTTTTAGGTAACGGAAAGTATCAGTCATCTTTCAAAAATTTCTAGCATTATCTATGTTTTTTATTTTTATTTTATTTTTGGTGATACCAGGGATTGAACTCAAGACTTTGTATCTATGTCTTTAAATTGGTTCCATGCATACAGTTTTTCATAAAACTCTGTGAAGTGTTAAAATACTATTCATTAATTGTTGATGTGCTTAGATTAAAATATCACTGATGATTTATTGGATGAAGTTGAAAATGTTATGCAATATAGCAAAAGCTATTTTTCGGGAAAACTGGACAAATGAATTATTCACATATGCCATGCATGCTAATGGGACATGCTCACATGACTCAAGGCTTGATCCTTGTAACTGATTAGTAAGATAAGTTTGGATTATTCATTATAGATGATATATACACATACATATATATGTATATGAATCTTTAAGCACTTCAGGTTTCTGATTCTTCTGAATTTACTAAACCTCTTGGTAACTATTTTCTGCAGATACTCAGATCTTTGTCCTCAAAACTGAAAGCATCTATATACTTGAAATCAATCCAATGTCTTTGAAATGCCACCAGTCAAAGGGCAGAACATGAAGACACAAAGGTCTATGAGGCTGAGATAGAAATGTTTGTGATGAGGGTCATGATTCTCTCAACTAGGATTGACTTGAATCCAAGCGCTAAAGGAAATGAAAGGTTAGTCTTGCAAAGTTGCACAGTCTGGGATTATGTAATTTTTCAATTTTCATCTTTTGGCCATGTATAGACATAATTCATTTCTAAATTTCATTTTTTATTATTGTTATTTGAATTTCTAAGTACTAATGAGTCAATAAAATCTGATATCACTACATTTATGGAAGTAACTGTTGCCATTTGTTATAATAGGTACCCAAAAGGATGCTATGTATATGGCCCAAAATAATTTAAAGGAAATAAATATGAGACAGGGACCAATGCCCCATCTTTACCCATATTTAAAGCTTGTCTTTTTCCTTTCATACCATGCCTTTCTTTTTTTTTCTTTCTCTTTCTTCTCTCTCTCTCTTTCTTTCTTTCTTTCTTTCTTTCTTTCTTTCTTTCTTTCTTGTATTTATGACAGGGCCTTCAGGGTCTCACTACACAGAATGGATCTGGAGTGATCTTTCTGTTTTCAGCCAGTCAAGCACTGGGCTTACAGGCACACACCACCCCATCCAGTCTCAATCGCTGTCTCAGCATGCCCCAGGGGAGAGACCCGCACAGCACACTGGGGATCAAACCCCTGGCCCCTGTGTGTGCCTAAGCAGGTGCTTTAATCTGCTGAGCTACCTTGTGTTTCTTACTGTTTATTTTCTTTAGCCACATCCTTCGGATCACATAGGCCATAAAAAAATAGTTCAGTGAGCTCCATCAATAGTGAGTTGTCTACTCTTGTCCGCTCGTCACAGCTTCAGATGCTTATTCTAGAGTCCCATTGGATAATGAAAGTCCTCACTGGTTAAACAAACATTGCCTTCTATAGAAGATAAACTTAAAAGCGAATCACTGCCAGATTTACTCACAGGAAGTCTAAAACAAATTTGCTCACATGATTTTCTTGATGCGCAGGTGTGAAGGGTCCACCTAGTGACCCGAGGATCCTGTGTCTTTGCTGAGCAGTCTCCATGAACAGAGGACCACTCTGCATGCTCTCAGCACAGTGAGAGGGTGGTGAGCTTGCGGCCCTGGGAACTCCTTCCTGGGTAGAGCTCTGTCAGCACCTCAGAGCTAATTACAGGGAAAATTAAGGAATGTAATATCACTAAAGTCTGCATAGATAGAGGGTTTGATTTACTATTAAGTGCAATTAATGTTTCAAGAAAACTGTAAAGTAATTTAAAAGTGACAATTAAATACGTGAAAATAATATGATAATGTATTAATTTGGAAGACATGTCATATGGGCTATTTCAGTGTTATTCATAGGCATGTTCCTGAGAGATGAAAATGCAGTAGCTACTCATGAATACTTAATGATTATTACCTCTCAGTTTCTTAAACAAGGAAAGATTTTAGGGGAGAAAAAGTATATTTAATTAGCAGGTTTTTTTTTTTTTTGGTGTGTGT
>PVKN010042611.1:0-10369 GCA_004027915.1 Capromys pilorides | reverse complement strand
TGCCTAAGCAGGTGCTTTAGTCTGCTAAGCTATCTGGCCAGCCCACAAAGTTGAATTCTTAATCTGCCACTGGGACAGAAAATGTTTCCTGACTGAGACACTGATATGGGAAACACATGAGATACGGCATATGAAAATAATCTTATAAAAATTCAAGGATGGTTTGTTAGCAGAAAAGTTGCTTTTGAGAAACAAATGGGGCTATTTTATTTTCAGAGGAAGAAATGAGTGCTGTGGGTGTCTCGGTGACTTTCCTCATTATTGAGGAAAAGTAGCTGACGCGGACGTAAGGTAGAGGAGGGAAGGCTCATTCCAGCTCAGTGTGTAGAGGTTTCAGCCCATAGCCAGCTGGCTCCAAGGCAGGGCAGCACAGCAGAGGGCATCAGAGTGAAGAAACAGTCCATGGCATGGCAAGCCAAAGGCGGCGGCGGCAGCAGCAGTACTAGCAGCAGTGAGCTTGCCTTTTCCTCTTATTCTACCCAGGCTATGAGCCTATTGATTGGTGTTCCCCACCCTTGGGGTAGAGCTTCCACTGTCCATACCCTTCTTTCTAGGATCACACCCTGAATGCACAGTCATGCACTCTAAATCCAACCACCTTCCAAAAGCCCCGCCTGTGACCACATGAGGCTTTGGGGAGACATTGAGATCAAAGCTATACCAGTGGGAACAGGAAACAAGTGGCTAGCCTTCCAAAGAAGTCCTGAAACATAATCGGGACCATTTCAGAACTGGGGAAGATGGTAGTGTGGGAGAACCTTTACCTGAAGAATAGTGCTGAGCCTCAGACTTGCCCTGCCTGAACTATAATGTTTTAGTCAAAGCCTCACCTCTCTGAGCCTCATTTCATCCTTCTGTAAATTTGGTAAAGGTGCATGACTCTGGAGGTCTCTTCTAACTCAGATCTCTCAAACTTTAAGATGAGCTCTAGGACAAAAACTCCCAAATCAAAGTTTTATCGTTGTCATAGTCATTCCACCATTCAATGAAAAGTCCAGCAGGACTGTGGGAAAGCCAGGTCCAATGTCACGGGGCCAAAGAGCCAGGACTCGAGGGAGGGGGGGAGTAGGGCATGTGCCAAACCTCAAGTATGAAATCTAATTAATAAATAAGATCTGGGCAAGAGTAGGGAAGTGAGGGAGACACCCCTCATCTTCTTTCCTTCATCTTTCATAACAACGCAAACCAGGGAGTGACAGGCCAAGTGACACACTGCTCAGAGGCCAAGAGATAAATGTTTGATGAATTGACCATTGGTGGAGGAATGATGGGCTTCGTATGTGCATAATGGCCGAGCTGCCTTTCCAGGCCGATTGCCTGCCAAGATAAGAAGGCATAATGAATGCACCTAGAGATGCCCCGGACGGAGGCAGCTCTAATTTGGCAGGTTTTAATAAAATTAATTCTTTAAAAAAAAGAAGCTGATTGAAGGAAGAAGACAGCAATTTGGACAGACGAGGATGGCTGAGAATCACACAAACATGAAGTAGACATGAAACGCTCACTGGTTTCTCTATTCAGTGCACTGGTCAAGTAAACAGAAGAAGTAGGTTTGATTCTACTATGTCTAAAAGCCATCAAAAGCTGGGAAGATAGCAAAGGGGCAGAAGCACCTACCTGGCATCTACAAGCTCCAGAGTTCAAAAGACCAATATGAGGTTCTGGCCAAATGGCTCAGTGAATTAAAGCACCTGCAAGCAAGCACAGGGCTGGGGTTTGATCCCTGGGCCTGTTGTGCTAGCCCTGCCCTTGGGGCACACTGAACCAGCAATGGAGACTGGGCATGGTAGGCAATGGAGACTGGGTGTGGTGGTGTGCGCCTGTAATCCCAGCTCTTGGGAGGCTGTAAACAGGCAGATCACTATAAGTCTGATCTAGTAGTGAAATCCTAAACACTCTGTAGACCCTTCCAAAAAAAAAAAAAAAGAGGCCAATATGTAGGTGCCCCGCATTGAGTGGAGATGCTTGAGACACTGAGATGAAATGGTCTGTCTAAATAAAAAGCTATCTTAATAGATACACAATGGATCACCCATTTATTTCCCCTTCTATGAAAATTTACTGAGTATCCCTCACCCAGGCCTCAGTGAAGAAAGGGGTTTCCTCCCCTGACACGGAGCCTGAGGGAACAGCGAGTCCTGGTGAGCCGAGCTGGGCTTCCCTAGCAAAGAAAGAAGATTCTGCGGGCCTAAAGGCTCCTGCTGTCCTCGGTGCTCTCTGCCTACACACCCTGGAACTCTTGGCCTTGCAGCCAACAGCCCATTTTCAAATTTATTCCTTGATTTTGGTCTCCTGGCTCTTCATTCAACTGACAGATGACAAGACAGCCTCCCTCAGCGCCCTGTGCCACTTCTGAGGGAAACCAATGGCAAGAGCAGTGATCAGACCACCAGCAGGGCGGGCAGGAGCAAGGAACCTGAATACAGCCGCAGGAAGCACTTCAGCCATTCCCTGGAGTCGGCAACCTTATGGGCCTGGGTTATTTCCACATGTAGCAGCTGAAGTTGGAAGAGTTATCTGGTCTGTTGCCTGACAAATTTTTACTTGAACCCTTTCTACGGATCCAATACTGTGCAAGATGCTGTCCCTAGATGTAGGGAAGGCCCTGTCCAAGACCCAAGATCTCATGACACAAGTGCACAGACACATGGCCACTGTACCACAGTGAGGTGACATTCTTCATCTGCCTCCTTGGAACCTTAGAAAAGAAGTCTCTCTGTTCCCTTCTAACATTGAAATACCTTTGATTAGGGTCCTAACCTCCAGTAGCTTTTCTTTGTTGTTGTTGTTGTTTGTTTGTTTGCTTGTACTTTAAAGATGAAGTACAGAATTAAAAAGAAGTTTGGTTCTCCAAGCATGGAATTGGCCATCTTCCATGATGCCATGTACACCTCCACAGTTAAGGAGGGAGGAGACTGTAGAAAACGTGACACTCCAACCAGTTCTCCCCCAACACCTGCTCCTGCTCCCATACATTTTTCCATGATTGTAAAAGGCAGCTCACTCATTACTAAACAGCTCAGCACAGTTCACGCTCTTGGAGAATATAAAGTTTTATGAGCAGATCTCTCCTTCTCTCTCTGGGTGTAGGTGAGAAAGCAAGCGAGAGAGAAAGCCAAAGAGGCCCAGTCCAGGAGTCCAGGGTGAGTTATAGACTGCCGCTCAGGATTCACAGCTCTTCCTGGTAGGAGGTTAATATTCTCACGTGTCATTAGGTCTGCTGGCTCTCCTGATGGCTCACTGAAGCAGGCAGCAAATTATTTCCTCGTGCTGCTGAGGAGCGCACACTTCTAAGCAGGGGAACTCGGGTCAGGACAGGCCTCTGGGGGATTAATGACTTAGGATCACCAGGGGTGTCTGTAGGTGAGGTTGGGCCCAGAGCTCTTGACAAAGCTGACTTTCTGATCAGTCTTGACCCAGCTTTCAAGCCAGACTTTCAGATTTTATCCTTAGCACCTTCTAAGGACCTGCCAGGACCTGCAGGAAGACCCTGCCACCTGTCAGGTCATTTTATCTCCACGTGAAATGCTTCCACCTGCTTTCTCCTGGTGTACAGCCCACCCAGCGCTCCAAGTGGAGCTTAAACCTTATTCCACAGTGAGGCTTCTCAAGCTGTGCCAGAGCGGTCGACCACACCTAGATGGAACTTTCTCAAGACTCCTACATGCACATTCCTTCTTCCAGCGGCCACCAGCATGGGCTGTGCTCCTGCTGTACTAGATGACTTATATTTATCTCTTTGACAGCTAATTAAGCCATTTGACCACAGGCACAGGAGGAACAGAAGCTCCTATATGACCTGGAGACAAATCTAAACCTCTAACCTCCCTTCATTCCAAAAGTCCCATGGAGAGACCCAGAAATACAGGTTCATTAAAATAGTCATGTGAAGATAGCCTGGAAAATACCACTTCTAAGGGTGATGCTTGCTGGGGGAAGAGGAGCACAGGAGCTCATGGGAAGCCAGGGAAAACGCAACTGCCTTCCTAGGCCCAGGAGTGCAAAGTCGGTACATGCAGGGCGAAAACCCACCATGCTCTGTGTTCTCATGTCTGCTTTCTGATGGCAGGAAAGCTCTCCCTGGTCTCCTCAGTGGGGGAAGCTTCCCTCAGGAAAGGCTTGAGGAACCTGCAGGAGAGTTGCTAAGACATCACCTCCAAGCCCCAAGGCACAGTCCTCTGAGCAACAGCGCGGGCAGGAGACAGGATCTCTCACCCAGTGGCTGTGGATGTCGGCATTCCTCAGTGCTTCCCCTCTTAAGAAAGAAGGAGACTGCACCTGGGTATGTGCCAGGGAGAGGGGCATAAGCAGAGCCAATGTTAGGCAGCCCCCAGAATCATCTGGAGGTGTAAACAATAATTTAGGGAAGAACCTGGCAAATCAAAGAGCACTCAGAAAAGGAAGAGGTTGGTCCTGACAGCTCTGTCCTATCTTCTCCCATCTACCTTCCATCAAAATGTTCTCCTTAATTCTGTGCCTATCCCCAACATTATTGTTAGGATCACTGCTTTTTCTTAAAAATACTTTGCCTATTTTTCTATAGTCTGTTCCCCATAACATACATGGATAAAGCAAGTAAACACGCACATGCACACCTGCATACCTAGTATGTGGATGCAGACAGGACAGATGGCCCAGCGGTCAGCCATGGCTAGTCAGGGTCAGAACCCGGAAGATAAAGCTTGCTGGAGCTAACAGGATGCCTAAGGCAGCCACCCAGGCTCACACTGTGTAGTGCAACCTCGACAGCCCCCTGTAGGGGACCCGTACATGGGACACAGGGCAAGCAGAGCCACCCCTCTCTGTTCCTTCCAGGCCTCCAGATCAGGAGGGATAATTTGACCAGCATCTATAAAGGAAGTGGTGCAGGTCATCTGTGTCAGACACTTCTGAGATGTTTATTTAAAAAGTGATGGCACGGCCTAGCCCTAATTTAAAAATCAGGCCTCACTGGGCCATCGTGGCTCACGCCTGTAATCTCAACACTTGGGAGGCTGAGGCAGGAGGATTGGTGTGAGTTTAAGACCAGCCTGGGCTACAAAGTGAGCTCAAGGCCAGCCTGAACTACATAGCAAGATCATGTCTCGAAAAGAAAAAAAAAATCAGGCCCTTTGCAGGTGGATGTGGATATGCACAGTTTAACTCCCTAAGTCATTTTATTTCTACCAAAGTGTGGGATCTACCAGGAGTTCCCAACTCATGGATACCCTCAGAGGACATCTCAGGGTCTGGTAAGAAGCCACACTACACTCAACAACCTCAAAGTGTACCAATTACAGATGTAGCATGATTTTATATATCAGTGTGGGGGGGACCATTGTCAACTGAAAGTGATCCAATATTTTGCTACCTTAAAATGTCTCCAAAATATTCTTCCTTTTCTTTTTATATCCTACTAGCAACTTTTCATGAAACTATGAATCAAAGTCATTCTTCCCACAGTAAATGTTGCTTCCTAATACTAAATTTATGCCCTTTCTGTATATGCAATAACTTTGTCTTTCAGAGCCAAATTACAGTGAATGCTTAAATGACACATGGAAGTACCAAAGTACGTACAAGTCGGCTGAGGCAAAGATAATGACAGCCACAGCCCAACACAAACGCGGATTGACAACGACCTCATCACACCTGCCTCTCGATCAAGGACAATTGCAAAAAGCTACCAATTTTGAGAAAGATTCAAGGGTGTACAAATGAGAAATATATGTCCTGTTTAGAAATGCTGAAATACAGAAGGTGCAGGTGAAGCAATGGGAAGTGGCTGGGACGGGAGAGCCCAAGTACACAGGGGCTGGCAGCACCCTTAGTAGTAGTAGAGCAGTGCCCACGCACACTCGTGAGCTGCGTAGGCCTACAGGTAAGGTGGCCCTAGAATTTGTTGTGTAGACTGAAACATCACCCAGGGGAAATGGGTCATTATTGCTGATTATGTTAGGAAAACCAGCATTAAGTAAAACTACCCTAGAAAAACCAGGATGAAACCTAGGCCAACCAGTGACCTCCCCCTCCAAATCACGCTGAGCAGTAGGATTGCTCCAACTAATCAATCCCAACATTTGCACTCTACAGCCATATGTAAGAATTGAAGTTACCTTTCAATCTACGCTTTTTAAAATCCCCCAGAAACCTGACTCTATCTGCCTTGGATAGCTCCTCCTCCAAATGTCCTCAGTGGCCAAGTTGTGAGCCAGAACTCCCTCTGCCTAATATGAAGTGTTTCAGAGACACTTCACACCTCCAAAGACATCTCTACAGTTCTTTCAATGAATGAGATCAGTGGTCTTCAAGCATCAGTGATTTTGCTCCACAAGGGACATTTGACAATACGTGAAGACATGTTTGGTTGTCACAAGTGGGTGTTTAGCAAACAGAGGCCAACAATGCTACTAAATACTGTATCTACAATATACAGGACAGCCTACAACAAGACAAGGCTTGACCAGAGTGACCTTAGCGTCAGCAATGAGAGACTCTGGGTTAGACGACAGATAGTGTCCTTGCTCCCTCTATGGTGAGGTGAGCCACTCTACCTCCTTTGAATGTGACAACTGTCCTGGCGAGCTGTCCTCCATTGCTGCTGAGGTTACAACTAAATCTGACTGGACCAGATCACGATCTAGAGAGGAGACCGCACCATGACAGAAGAGATGACACAGCTGTCAGTCTCCATAAAGAAAGTAAGAAAACTTTCCTAGTTTCATGAAGACAGACAAGACTGACAGACTCTGTGACTTTTCCCTTGCCCAGCATGACTGGAAAGGAAAGTGACAGCAAACATACCACACCTATTGATGCCACAGCGCTAACTGCTAGCACTCAGAGGCCATGAACCTCCAAAGCTGCAAGCAGCTTGGAAGTCAGGATAGCCCAGAAGAACGCTGCACAGAGAATGGGCTGCCTTAGCCTTTAGATGAGGTCCCTCAGGCATTTCGGATATTTCCCAGTATAGCATGACAGAAAGGTCTCCACCACTTCTGGTGACTCCTTTTTCTCATGTATGGGGAAGTGGCTGGGGAAGTGGAGCAGGAAGGTACCTGTCCACACGTGTCCTTTCAGAGCATGGGGAATCCTGCAGACAAGGGCAGGCTACGGCCAAGTACGAAAGAACACAAGTGGATGAATTCAGGACCAAGGACAGAAGTGAGGTGAAAGGGTCCCAAGCTAGGCCAGAAGTAGCTCCTTTATGAGTGTCACTAGGTTGAAGCACCAAAGAACCATATACTAGGTAGATTGGAATACAGAACAGCAGGACTGTGCTGGAACAACAAAAATGTATCTTAGTCCCAGGGCAAGAAATCTGGAATAAGGATGTTGGTTTGGCCCCGATCCCTCAGAAGACTTAGGAAAGATTTGTCTTCTCAGGTTTCTCTCCTCAGCTTCTTATGGCTTACACTGTAATCCCAATCTGCACATGGTAGGTACACATGTGCCTTCACACGGAATTCTATCGTAAGGGCATGAATGATATGAAAATAGGGGTCTACCTCACTCCAACATGATCTTAGGTAATTATGTCTACCAAAGCCCTATTTCCAAACAAGGTAACATTTTTAGCGATTGGAGTTTCAAACTTGAACATATAAATTTATGTAAGCCAGGCACTAAGAACACAAACTGTAAGCTCTTACAGTGTGGCCAACTCTAACATGCTCCGGATATATTTATTTTTACTCTCCTCTCTCAAGCTGTGACTTCCTATATCTCGTTTAGTGCAGCCATCATTCAGAACGTAAAAATACACAATACTATTTATCTAAATCCCACACTTGTATCCATCTTCATTCTCTGAGACACAGCCATGAGCCACAAGTAAGTAAATAATTCCTGGCATGAAGTCAATGTTCAATAAAGGTTTGTTTATTTTTCCTTTCCTCTCAACTCCAATGGCGATGTCACAAAATCAGGATACTAGGGAGCAGGGTAAGAGCCCTTGTTCAGAAAACTATAGCTTCCCATTAAAAATTTTAAAAATCTGGGTCCTGATCATTGGCCAAAATTAGAAAAAGGCAAGCCAACAATGGTATAATAATTACAACAAAGGGAAACTAATAAAAAACTAAAAGAAGACCACCTGAAAAATTAGTAAATAAGCCAAAGCTAACAAGAAAACAGACTGGTGGGTGGTGTCTAGTAGCAATGCAGCCTTTGGTGGGCATAAAAACCTCATGGTCATGAGTCATAAATAAATGTCATCAAAGAAAAAAATCAACATATACTTAAAAGAGCCTCTACTGCCATTGTTTTTATCTTAAGTATTAGACATTCTTTGTTCAGATTGTTTATAATTCTTATGCAGAGACAAGATGTTGATGTGTGGAAATTAAACAATACAAGATTCAAGGAGCAATTTAAGGTAACAATAGAACTGTCACAAAGCAATGTATGATGATATACCACATAAATAATACAGGAAATAAGAGTATTAAGAATTCAGGAGTGGTGACTACTTTCAGCTAAAAGTTCAGGAATGACACTTTCCAAGAAGTAGATTGTAAGCTGAGACTCTAAAATGCTAGAAAATATACTCCACATAACTTCTCAAAGAATACAGAAGTGTAAGGAAGTTTTAGGAAGACCTCATTCTAAGGCGGTTGGTATCATTTAATGATTAAAGACAATGGTAAAGTTTGCTTAAGTGGACACTTCACCTTTACATGATTCTAAAATAATGGGCTATTGTGGTTATCAGTGGCTGGCAGGCCACTTCCAGATGTTTCCTAAGATTCCTTCCTCCTAGTCATCACATCTTCCATAGTCCCCTCCATTTGCATGTAGGATAGCCCTTAAGACTCACTTCTAACCAATACTGCAAGGAAGATGGATTTCACTTCTAAGATAGGATTACAAAAAGACTGAGCCTCTCTTTTTGGACTTCTCTTTCTCTCTTGCTTCCTCATTATCACACCTCTGGAGGAGGCCCCAGGAATGATGAACTGAAGAAAGGATACCTCCAACCAACATCTGGCAAGAAAAGGAAGCCTGGGTCTAATGTCTTTCAAAGAACTAGACCCTGCTAGCAATCATGCGAGCATGCCCATAAATGGGTTCTTCCCCGTTGAACCCTAAAGTAGTGACTGGCCTATTTGGCATCTTGACTCTGTGTATGTGAAAGATCCAGATTCTCAACCCACAGATACTGCTTCATGAAGGATTGCTTTTGTAAGCAGCTTAATTTGGGGTGATATGTTACATTACTCTGTGATGTGTAGTTCATAAAAATGATAAGACACATAATGCCTCTATTTCTCCAGCCTGCTAACTAAGACCTTCTTGAATCTGCACAATAAAAGTCAAAATTAGGGTCAGCCAAATAGCTCAGTGGATTAAAGGACCTACAATCAAGCACAGGGGCCTGGGGCTCAATCCCCCGACCTGCCATGCCAGCCTTGCCCCTGGGATGTACTGAGACAGCAATTGAGGCTGGGCATGGTGGCTTGAATCTATAATCCCAGCTCTCGAGAAGCTGTAAACAGGTGGATCACTATGGGTCCAATCCAGTAGTGAGACCCTGAACACCCTGTAGACCCTTCCCTAAAATACAATAAATAAATAAAAGTCAAAATTAACTAACTGAGGCCAAGAGATATGAAAGGACAAAATGTACTCAAATGTAAATTGGGGATCTAGGTCAGATTTTGGGTGGTAGTGTCTTAGTTACTCGTCTCTTGTTGCTGGGACAAATACTCAACACTCAAAATGAAGGAAGGAAAGGTTTATTTAGCTCACAGTTACTGGCGGTTTCAGTCCATACTCTGCTGGCTCCAAGGCAGAGCAGCACATGGCACAGAGCAGCAGTTCATGACAGCAGCAAAGAGCAGAGAGCCAAGGGAGGAAGAGCAGCAACAGTGGCTACAGAGTAAGTCTTGTTTCCCTTAAGCTACATTCAGGCTATCTGCCCTGGGCTGGGTGTAGGACTCACACCCATAATCCCAGCAACACTCCCACCCATAATCCCAGTGCATCAATTACAAACTCTACAAGTCCCTGCCCCGTGACTGCATGAAGCTGCTGGGGAACAACTAGACACAAACCATAACAAGCAGTCACTTTATAGGTACTGGTATCACTATGGAGAGACACGTGCCAACCACCAGGAGGTCTGCATCCCAAAACTTCTTGGTAGCTTTTCCAGGAAGTGGTGACTACTTAAGTGTTATGACTACTGGTCTGGCTTTCTAAAAGGGAAGTGGGCCACTGTAGTCACATTTCCTATCACTAAAAACCAAACCAACCAATCAAAAATGCTCAGAGTTCTGAGCCATGCTCATGGATCCAGAGCCAGTACCCTGGGTTCTATTATTTATTTTTAAAGACAATAAAAATAGTAAAAAAATATTAGAAACGATAAAGAATTTCACTAAACAGA
>PVKN010042610.1:0-10369 GCA_004027915.1 Capromys pilorides | reverse complement strand
TGTGCGTTTCCTTATAATATTTTGTTTGTTTATTTATTCGCTAGTTGATGGATATTTGGGGTTTCCCTTTTTGGCTATTAGGAATAGTGCTACTGAGAATATTTATATAAGTTTTTGTTTAGACTTCGGTTCTTATTTTCTTAAGTATACCTATGAGAGTTAAATGACTGGGTCACACGGTAACTTTATATTTAATATTTTGAAGAATTTCCAGTTGACATACTATTTTTTACAACATACTCTGAAGCTGTGTGCAGGTTTCAGTCTTTCTACAACCTCACCAAAACTTCATATTATCTGTCTTGTTGATTATAACTAACTAATAAGTATAAAGTGGTAAATCATTGTGCATTTTAAAAATTTTTATTAGTAGTACGTGTTGCAGTACACAATGATTACATTCATCATGGGAAGCAGGTATAGGTATAAAACATACCATTATTCTTTTTATATCTCCCTCTCCTCTGACATCTAATAAATAACAAGATTGACTTTTCACTTATTGATCATTTGCATATATTTCTTAGAGAAACATCCATTTAGATTATTGCCCACTTTTAAATTGTTATTTTTCATGATCAGTTTGTAAGAGTTCTTGATCTAGTATGAATTCAAGCCTACTATCACATACATAATTTGCAAGCATGTTCCAGATTCTGTGAGCTGTCTTTTCACTGCCTGTCCATGCACTGTGAAAACAAAAGTTATTTCCTAATGGAGGAATTCTACTTCATTAATTTTTCTATTATGGCTCATACTTTGATGCTCATCCTTTTGAAGTCATACCTAAAAAAGTGTTAGCCTACAAATATTTCTATACTGTTATCTCTATCTAAATACATTGTTTCTAAAAATGCTTTAAATTATTTACATTCTAATGAACAGCAATTAAAGTTCTCTACTTCTACATAGTCTTGCCAAGCTTTAGCAATCATAGACTTACTATTCTAACTTGTAACTCTGCTTGTGAGCTGCTTTGCCAAATCTATGTCTTCTTCCTCGATGAATGGTATGTTTTTGTCTTCTACTATTTGAAAAGTTTATCATTTTTGAAGATATTCTTCATATACCATCAATATATATTTCTCACCTTTATGTCATACTTTCAAAGTGAGAACTCTGTTCTTGGGCCTGTAGTTTGTTCGCTGAACTATTAAATCTGCTATTATCAAATTCGAGACGGGTTTCCTTTACATTTTGTGAGTTTTACATCTTTTTGGACTTTTGGTTAAGTAAATGTTCATTTATAAGAGAAGTTCTATAATATAGGTATAAGTGTAGACACAGCAGCTGGGCCATGACGATTTTAATCTAGACAATACTATGTGTTGACTGTTGTAAACTTGAACATATTATCTAACTTCTCTGAACCTGTTTCTTCATTTATGTAAATAATAAAGCAACTACATTAATAGCCTACCCTAGACCAAAATCACAATATATTAGTAAGTGCAGCTATAAAACTATAAAATCATAACATTATTATATGTGAAAAGGGCTAACATCCTCATCTCACTGTGCCTATTATCATCTGTATATGCTGGCATGCTCATATTAAAAGATAATGAATATTGGCACTGTATCCCTGGATTTGTAAGTCATAAAATCACAAATGAAATGGCCAGTTGTTTTCTATTAAGTCATTAATATTCAATGCAACCATAATAATGGTGCTTTGTTTTTATATCTATGCCCTTTTAATTATTTGGTAGATAATAAGGTAATGATTAACCAAAAATTACAAAGTAAAATGGTACAGAACCTTCAGGGAATAATTTTGCCCCTGTATCTTCTAAAATACAAATACACACTTCTATTTTCTCAGCAAATCTTCAAAAACCCTTACTTGACAAAAACACAATTCAAAATAAAGCCACTAAAGAAAAGACCAAGTATTCTTATCCAGCTTGCAAAAGCAAAGCCTGAATTTACAGTTCCTGAAAAAATCAGTGAAAAGGTAGAAAAATTAGAACAAGTTTCACAGTAAATTTACCTTCTAAAGGTTATTTGGCTATTATTCTGAACATTCTACAGAAAGTGCTTAATGCCATAAAACATGAAGCATAAACCTAGAGGATCACAAGGTAAGTGATACTCTGCAAAGGCAAGGAACAATATTCATACAATTTAAGCGTCAGGAAATCAACCTGTAGTGGAATTACCACTTGTTCAAGGTGTAAAGCTGCAGATCACATTTATTCTTTGCAGTGGGATCTATACAGAATATTTCTATTAGTATATGTTTGCCATAATACTGATCACATTCATCACGGGAAATTTGTACCAGTACATAATATATATTCTCTTCTTTTCCCCATTCCATTCCATTTCCCTCTATGTTCCTCTTTCCATTTATAAAAGCTTTGTTTCCATTTTTCCTTCCACTTTCTTTTTCAAATACTTTTTCCTTTCCTTCCATTGCCTTTTCCCCCTCGTTCCCCTTCCGATTTGAATATGTTCTTCCTAATTCCCAATATCTGTCCTCCATTTGCTCCTTATTCATCCGTTGGCTTTCTCAAGAGAAACAATCCAACATTTAAACTTGTGTGTATTATTCATTTCTCTTAAGATTATGGTCTCAGAATGAAACCATTTATCAAAAATGTCTCATTTATCCTTCTGTATGGCAGAATAGTCATCCACATTTTCTTTATCTGTAAACAACACATTTTCTTTGTCTATTAGTCTACTGGTGGGCATATAGGCAGTTTCCAGGATTTAGCTCTTACAAATCATGCAGCTAGAAACTTGTGTACCACTGTGATGTGATGCTTTTAAATCTTCCAGAAGATACCTGGAAGGGGAATACTGTGGTAAACAGAGCCTCCAGTTTTTTCAGTCTCCATACTGATTTCTATAGTGATTGTGCACTCTACAAATAATGAAAAATGATTTCTTTTTCACTACAGCACCACCAGCATTGGTGATTGGTTGATTTCTTGATGATACCCACTCTTTCTGGAGAGAGACAGAATCTCAGTGTTGTTTGAATTTCAATTTCTCAAATACCAGCAATGTTGAACCTTCATTTGTATATTAGCTGTTTGTACTTCCTCATCTGGACAGTCTTATTCAAGTCAGATGCCCATTTTTGGACAGAGTCCTTAAATTTGAGAGATCTGACATTTTAGTTCTTCATGTATTCTAGATATTAGACCTTTGAAGAATAGTTAGTAAAAAATACTTTCCCATTCTGTGGGTTGTTTCTTCACTCTTTTGGCGGTTTCTTCTGATGTGCAAAAGCTTTTTAACTGTTTTTTTATTCTTTTATGTATTTGGTACAGGGTCTTGCTATGCAGCTTGGACTCATAGTATGCCAGGATTACAGGTGTGTGTCACCATGCCCAGTCTTGGTGGCCAGCTTGGTGTGCCTGGGCAGAGCTGGCACAGCATGTGGTAGTGAGGATCAAACCCAGGTCCTTGTACTTACACCACTGAGCTATTTCCATGGCTACAAAGGCTTTTTAGTAAAATGAGATCTCAGTTGTGATTTTTTTTGCTAATGTTCCCAGGCTATCAGGCTGTTTTTCATGATCTTTGCTTGCACTTATATCTATAAGAGTATTATATATTCTATCTTTCAGCACTTTGTTTCTGTTTTAATATTTAGGTGTTTGATACATTTTGACTGCAGTTTAGTGCATGATGATATACCTGGGTCTCATTTTGGACCATGGCATGTGGGAAGCCAGTTTTCCTAGCACTATTTATTAAAAACGCTACTTTTCTTCCAGTGGAAGTATTTGGCCCCTTTGTCGAAGAATAGGTACCTAAGTATGCTTGAATTTTTTTTTCTTCAACTGCTATTCTGCTCTACAGATCCTTAACTCTGTTTCTTTGCCAGGATCATATGTTTTTTATCACAGTAACTTTGTATGATTTGAAATCAGGGACTGTGATGCCCTCTGCCTTGCCCTTAATCTCCAGAACTACTTTTGTTATTCTAGGTTTCTTCTGGTTCCACATGAATTTCAGAATTGCTTTCTCCAGTTCTGTGAGGAGTACTATAAGATATTTTGATTGTGATTACACTAAATCTATATGATAGTTTTAGAATTATGGACATTTTTACTATATCGGCTCTGCATACCCAAAAACAGGGAATATCTTTCTAGTTAAAGGAAATCTTCTATTAAAAGAAATCTTCTGTTAAACTAAGTCCTCAAAGTATTTTAGAAATAATCTCTGTAGATGAATATTTTATAAATAATAATAAGAGAAAGATCCTCTATTGTTTAGTATGGGATACAGAACTTTTCCTAGAAGTTGCATGTACTACTTAAATGTTTCGCTTCTCACCTCAGATACACTTCAGGTCAGCACTAAATTGCAAAGCTTAAATACGGTTGACTACAGAGCACTTCTGGCAAACTGAAATGCACTGGAATAATGAGCAATCAAGAATTAGCAGCACGCTAAGTTTGATTCATATAGTGAAATTCATTCTTGGTGGTGGGGCTGGGGTGTGTGTGTGTGCGTGTGTGTGTGTGTGTGTGTGTGTTTATAATGTCTTCTAAATACAAAGTTCATATGACAAAGACCTGTTTTTGCTTTCTGAACAATTGGCCTGATAAGCAATCTTAAAATGACATATATGATTCTTGAAGAACTAACACAGAAACTTTGAGATCCAAACTTCTATTCTGCTTCTAATACTGAGTGTGTGACTTTAGACAAGTTCTTAACAGCTCTATGCCTCCTTGCCCCATGCAAAAATGATGAAAAAAAAAAGGAGCAAATGGTTAAATTTGACTAGACCTTTCCAAGTGTGAATGTAAGATTTTAGTATCTATTTCCACTAGGTTTGTTTTAGATCATGTAGATGTTCGGACACAATGGTACTTTATTTTTTGTTAAAGGAGACCTTCAGCTCCGTCAACCCACATACAAAACTACTTCCATTGCTACTTAAAAGAAAATTATTTTTCAAGGTTCACAGTACATTAGAGACAGCTGCATTGCTGGGGTTCATCCAGAAACTTGTAAAAAGATGCAGATGTAGCCCATGCATGACATGAGTCATGAAATGAGACAACCCCAGGCATTCACACTGCTCCTTCTCTTACCCTCTTTTCATTTTACATATCCTATGATGCTGTCTATGTATATTAAGCTCTGTGTGTGTGTGTGTGTGTGTGCATGCACGTATGAGCTGTGTGCGTGTGCACATGTGCATGGATACGAGCTTAGGTTGAATATAGTCCATGAAGGGGCAGAGCAGCTTTCTAAAATAGCCTTTAAGAACTAATTGTCAAAGAAAGATAAAGGTCTCTTTTAAAGTACATGTCCAGTTACTGACAGTTTAACAACACATAGTTACTACCTCTTAACTTCCAAAGAATCACATTTCACATCAATACACATCCCCTGTGTATGTTTCCATACTGCCCTGGAGCACAGAAGTGTTTTTCTGGAAAACTTAATTCTGAAGTCAGAATGACCAAAACAATACGAAACTAAGGTAGTAAGAATTCTGGCATAGAACTTCTCCAGCAGGAGCAAAAAAGTTATGAATTTATTCTTTATAAAACAGTCCACACCACTGCTAGACAGTCATAGGGACATAAATTTATCTTCACAGGGAACAACACATCTGATACAATGGTGTATGGGCAGAGGGCCTCTGGAGCACCCCAATAATACAGGGTTTCCAGAAAGGTGTTTACAGAGCTCAACTCTGAAAACAGTTCCAGGAGTCTAGCAGGTATATTTAATGTTTATCTGGAGACAGAAGTTTCTTAATTAAATATATCTAAAGAAGAGGCAGAAAATTTTGCATTCTCATTTCATTTCACAACACACACCTCCAATCCCTTCTGATCACACTTGGGTTGTTCCAAGTAAATTAGGGGGCTGGAGATATAGCTCAGTGGCACAGCAACTGCCTGGCAAGTGTGAGGTCCTCAGTTCAATTCTCAGTGTCCCTCCCCCGAAAAAGTAAATTAGGACATCCTTCACTGTCCCTAGGGAAAATATTTTAATAATTTGATTAAACAACAGGTCATACAAATATAGTATTTTATGAAAGCTTGTCTATATTACATATGTAAGTAAATTATTTCATAAACAGGCTTTGTACTTCCTCTCAAATATATATAAATACATAGATTTTGGAAAAATGTAGGGGAGACTTGAAATTCTGTCTGCATGTAAAGAATGAATGATGATTTCCTAACTTAGATCTAATGGATGTGAAATCTCTATGCTACTCAGTAAGCAGACACCTGCAGGATTCAGCACTAAAACATTTGGCTCAGTTGTTTGGGCTGGGGTGCGGGACCTGGCCTATACAGTGACCCAGAGTGACGCAGACAGAGAAAATGCACAGAACTGTACCCAGTGCTTCCCAGCTTTCCCAGTGTGGACTGCACACTGCCCACCAGCTGATTGCTACACAATAGCCAGTGCAGTGAGCCCTCAGCCAGGGTTCCCTGAACATCTGACAAAACCTCTATTTCCCTCAGCCAGCCACAAAGAGGCAGAAAACCATCCAATCCTGAACCCAGGTCTCTTCTGCCACACTGCACCAAGCTGCCACAAAGAAAACACTCTGGCCAACTGCTGTGTTATTGCTGGCAAGCACCAAAATTTGCTCAAAACCTTTACAAATGAAACACAGCTGCATAAGCTCAATACCAGATGTCGTCTACAATGTGTGGCTCTGATAGATTAAATTGAGCATGTGAAAGAGATGAAATATATGAAAATCTAATTTGCAAGATGTTTGTCATTAAGTTTATTTTTTAAAAAGACAGCAAATTATATTTTTCAGTAGAAGAGACTGAGTAGTACAGATTAATAGCATTCCTAATAGCTCCTTAAATGCTTATGTCATGAATAAACCGATATATGTTCATAAAATTCAGGCCGACAACAGTCTCCAGAAATGCCCCACTGAAAGAATGTCACATGTCTGTGAAAATACATGATTTGTCATGAGTCTCCTTTTCCTGATCCCCAAGTTTCAATTTGAACATGCTCTCACTCAGGCAATAGGAAATTAAGGAGGAAATGTTTTGTGATACTGTCAGATCTCACTAAGCTGTGGCAATCCTATGAAAACACAGATATAAGAACCATGTGTGTGGATCTGTGTAACATGCAGAAAATGTATGGACCAAGAATGCAATCTGTACAGCGACCTCAGCTAAGTGGCACCTACCCCTCTTCTGGACGCAGGTCACCACAGAGCTCCATTCTGTTGTCGCTGGTTTCCAGGTCATTGGCCAGGCTCTGTTAGCCTCAGCTGATTTCAGGGTCAAAGTTAAATCCAGAGAGCTACTCAGACATTCCTCTCAAGAAATGTGGCAAATGTCCTCTCTGAGTTTATGTTTCATGTATAAAGATGGCATATGACTATTATAATGCCAATCTTTTAAAAGTTGTATTAGAAACCTAAAAAGTTGCTGCTTTGTAATAAATAAAATCTGAAAACAATATTCATTTGTCCGTAGTAACTCAACTAAGACAAAAACTTTAACTGAGATTCAGCTACATTAAAAGGGAATATAATTATTAAAATTAAAACTGCACACAGAAAGTTTATATTGTAAGATTTGAAAAACACTGAGTTGAAATATTGATTTGATTCCTTCAGATCTGCTAAAAGCAGTTTTTTAAAAGAGAGGAACCAAACAAAAGAAAGGTTAATATTAGCCAAAGCATAGTTTGATAATAAACATCTATAAAAAGAATAATAGAAAGATAACTTTATGAAGAGTTTACAAAACAAACTTTGGCCCAGCTTATGATGGAAAGTCAACAGAAATAGGCAAAGAAATTTTAAGATGCCTTTCTGTGGTGGACCACTTCCCACCAGCAGCTGTCTCTCCTCTGGGTGCCTCCATCACTGAAGCGCCACAACCGACACAAAGGTGGTACAGGCTACTACTTTCAAGCATAGGAAAAACTGCCATGAAAATTGTGAAGCCATCAAGATTAATATGTAGACATTTGACACCAAAGAAAACTGCACAGCAGAAACAAAACTATGAACCAAAGAAATTTTTCAACAGGTACCATGAGGTTTGTCAAAGAGAATCAAAAAAGCACAATAGTTTTCCTATGAATTTGAGATGAGACTGAAGCAGTTTCAAACACTGCTTTCCCCAAGTCTAATCTAATGAGTGATGTACACTTGTACCCCCAACTTATGGTCTGATAGATTGTGTGTGTGTGTGTGTGTGTGTGTGTGTGTGGACAGTTCAGCCTGTCCTGGGGCAGGGTTGGCACAGCATGTGGTACTGGGGATTGAACCAAGGTCCCTGAAGTTGCCTGGGCTTGCCTAAGCAGACACTTTAGACCACTGAGCTATTTTGCTGGCCCTGAAAATTACATTTAACAATCTCACAGAGCTAGTCTTTCAAGTCACTGCAATACTTACTTTAATTTTTTTACCACCACTTTGATAGTTCTAATTTTACTGCTTTCAAGAGCAAACATCATCCCATGCCTTGTTGTTGGATGATAAAACAATTCTGCAGAAACTACAAGAATGTATTGTAATTATTTTTGGCAGTAATATCTCCTGTATGTTGAAGTTTAAGTGAAAAATACTGAAGTGTTCTGCCTCAGTTATGAGTGACTACAAGTTCCAGGTAGATTAACTTAAATAGTCTTAAGGTCAGTGATCAATCAAAATGTCCCTTCTAAAACTGAAATAAAAGACAGTGAAATTGTTATAAGTTAATTCTAGAGAGATCAAAAAAGCTATACAATACAAGAACATTCCCCACTTGGGTCCCATAAAGAGTAAGAAAATGCCTAGGACTTTGCACCAGGAATGTGATGCTCACTCAGGAGACAGCTGTAGGTGAAAGGGACAGAGCTTTTCCCTGAGATGCCCAATAGGGGAGTGGCACCATGGTGATTTATGATGTATAGTATGAAGGAGAAAAGCAATTTATAATGGTGTGCAATAATCAAGGAGATCTGATTTAACTTAAAAGTACTAAGGAAAATTTAATATGCTATGACATTTAAGAAAACATATAGTAGAGCAAAGCTGAAAGGCAAAGGACTTTCAAGACTGTGAAAATTACAGATGTGAAATACCTGCATGAGAAAAAGTTTAGATTTTTTTTTTAATGATAAAAACCTTATGTGCCTAATGTGCAATAAGAGGCGAAAAGAACTACAAAACCCATCAGGATGTATAGGATATAGTTAGTAACACAGCCTGTGAGCCCTACAGAGATTTGGATTTTATGCTAAGAGCAAAGAGCCTCGAACAAAGATTTCAGAAAGAAAGGAGTGCACAGTCAGAACAGGGTGCTGTCTGAGGCCTGTGAAGAGGCCTAAGCAGGAGGCCAACACTGCCCTTTTGATACAGTGTAAAAACTGATCTTGGACGGATGACCTCTAAATGGTATAGGAAACCTCCAAATGATATAGAGAAAACTGAAACTCCAGACCAGAAAAGTACCTAGGATTAGTTCGTGTTCCCTAAAACCAAAGAATGAATTTTAGGAACAAATGGAAGTAATGAGTGGAACATATTTATTGAGGAAAAGAAAGTTCCTGTCCGAGAGAGGGACAGGAGGGGTTCCCTAGTGGGTGTCCCCAAGAAGCTGTCTCTTCCAGGGACTTTTATAGAGGAAAACCATGTGGTGAAGCATGGTCTTCTCTACAACTTCTCTAAGGTTGTGGAGAAGACATGGAAAATTGCTTAGGTGGGCACGAGGTGGGACAAAACTATAGTCATTGCTCAAGTAAAATTGATTAAATCCAGTACCAAATGGGAAAGTGACAGTGTTTCTTTGGGCTCTTTTAAGGTGACTGATACCTATTTAGAATATCATTCTGTGGTGTGCATTCCTAGGGAAGTATGTGGTTACATTTGTTTTCTCTTTTGTCTTGAGATCTGGTCTACAACAGGGGTGTCTGCCTCTTGTAAAGCTCTAAAATCATCTTGTCTTCCCTCTTGTCTCCTTGAGGGCCTGGCCCTGTCTGACTGCCTATAATATTTCTAATTCAGCTGCCTACAACACTTTGGGTGTGGCTACTTCTCTACTGAGACTTTTTCTGTACTAAAGTTTCTGTGCTTTGAAGCCAAAATATTTGAATTAAAATGAGATTTTATGTGAATAGGTTATTATTAAAGAAATGAGATATAGACACATGGAATAGAGAAATAAGTTCATCAAAGGGTCACAATCTCAGTTAAAAACAAAAGTGGAGAACCTTAAAAGAAGAATGAGGTTATGAATACAGAGTTAGTTATCAAATCATCTCGGCATTATACTAGTAGCACTTTCCAGTGTGTATGCATTAAGGTAGCAAAAGTAACTACTTTGTAAGTGACAATCAAGACCAAAAGAGTTCATTTAGACCCGAAATGTAGCTTATTAAGCAAGCCAGGTTGAAAACT
>PVKN010042609.1:0-10370 GCA_004027915.1 Capromys pilorides | reverse complement strand
CAGGGTAAACTGTGAGGTGAGGCTATTTTTGGAAATAATTCAATAGATGTTAGACATGGTACAAGTTTTGCTGATTTACTTTGTAGAAGATGGACCATAGTGATTGGAGAACTAGTGTAGTGAGTTCTGTTACTGCACAAGAGAATGTAAAAAATCTTTCTAGAAATATCTTGATTTATAACTCTTCCTCTGAAAAAGTTAACCAATGGGGCTGCAGAAATAGCTCAGTAGAATAAGCACTTGCCTGGCAAGCACAAGGACCTGAGTTCAATCCCTCTGCCACAAAAATAAATAAATAAATAAATGAGAGAAGTTAACCAAGTCAGGTTTTCAAGTTGTTTTAACCATTAATTTTTCAGGACTAGGTTCAAGGTGACTTAGCTGACCTGCTTTGGCACCATATGGGCTAAAATGCAAAAGCTATAGTGTTCTGTACAGTGAAATTATGAATTAACCTACATTGTGTGTGTACGTACACTTTCTACACTGCCTACAGAAAGCACATGTTAAAATCCTCTGGCTGGCTCTTGATGAGTGCTATGATTTCCATTCTGAGTCTTTCTCAAGGACCTCTGTGTTAGACTTGGTCTCCACTTTGTTACTATTGGGAAGTAGTGGAAAATTAAAGAGAGATCTTTGAGTCACTGAGGATGTGCCTTTAAAAATGACTGTGGGATCCTGCTTTCTACCTTTTCCTCTTTTCTTTTCCTTTCTCTTTCTTCAGTTTTTCTTTTTCCTTCCCAGCCATGAGGTGAATAGTTTACCCCACCATGCACTGCCACTATGATGTGTGGTCTCATCAGAGGTCCCAAAGCAATGGGGACAACCCACCACGGACCAACACCTCCAAACCCATGAGCCAAAATAAACTTCAACTCTTTCTAAGTTGCCTTTCTCTAGTTACTTGTTAGAGTAACTAGATGCAGATGCACATAATGAAGAACACTCCCCAACACAATTTTCAGTTTCTTCTCTCTTTAGCCCTGCTATACCACAGACCTACAGCTCTGTTGTACACCTAGGAGCTCTGTGCTCCCTTCCTGTCTCTAAAGACCTGTCTTTACTTATGCCATCACTGTTAACTCCCCCTTGACCTTTAAGATCTAGGCTATACCTTACCTCATCTCAAAAACAACATGCTTCGTGGCCATCTCAGCCCTCCCTGGCAGTGTACTGTACCTCCCAGACCTCCCCTACATCCTGTGGGCTATGATGTGGTCCTATTTATGGCCTTCATCACACATATTAGGTAATGATCTTGTCTGTCACCTCTGTGCTGGTAGGAAACTACCAGGACAGGGTCTCTTCTGGAGTCAGAGGCTGATGAATGGTAGAAACATTCAGGAAGTATTTGACAGACAGAAGAATTTTATCATAAATCTCACCCAGTTTTAGATGTGTTCCAGCTCAAAGAACTGGACACATTTCATCACAAGATCACTTCTCACTTAACTTTCAAGTTCAAATTTCATCGAAGTTGTACCTTGTAATTTTGTTTTTCTAGTTTAAACAATGGTTTTAGAAAAATGCTCAGGTCACTAATCAATGAACCAGTATCATCCAACAACTAGTAATCAGCAGACCTAGTTCCTGCCATTCCGTTGCCTTGGAATGTGTTTAAAATTCAGTCACTTGGGAAAGAGGAATGAGAGAAACTTTTTTCCCTTTTTGGCAGGTCTCTCTGACTGCTGTATATTATTGTAATGTGAGACACTGAAAGAGGAGGCTACAAACTGACACTACACATTTCTGATCTGAATTTGTGGATAGACATCAATATTTCTGGATGGCAGAGAATCCACCCACCTGAGGCTGAGGAACGGATATTTCACATACAGAAGCGCTTGTTCATCTGCAGACCACAATAGAAAACAAACTTTAAAACTCATCAGTAAGAACACCTCTCAGATATGGGGCTTTAACTGTAATAAAGGGATGCATGAATACTCAGAACAAAGCTGGAAGATTCCTACTCCCACTGATAAGCAAAATAAAAAACAAAACATCAAGAATCATTTTTCGATATACATCATATCATGGTAAAATTTCCACATCATAAGAGGAAGTTTCTATGATCACACAAGAAAAAAAAAATTTTTTTAAATTCTCATTCCAGCTTTTAAATGAGTCCAAATGGCAACAAAGATTTTATGACTCTTTCAGTCCACCATGTGGATTTCCACCTCTGACAAATGTCAGGATTATCTGTGGCTACTTAAATGTTCAACTCACTTAGCAAGAAGAATGAAAGAGAATAGTGCCAGTTCAGAAATCAGGCTCCAGAAAAGGTAGCAGTAGCCACTTCAGACACAGCCAGAAGAAGATTTTTTGGCAATGAAGTGGGCCATTTCAGGAACTTCTCAATTCTTTCAACTCTCCCATGCAATTTAAGAACATTGTTTTCCATGGCAAGAGGTCCTGTGGAGCTGTGAATACAGAGGAAAGCATTCCCTCCAGATAATTGTATTATGGTGAAAGTGAAAACTAAAAAGAGAAGAGCTGCTCTCTTTCTGAGGAGTATCAGGCCATGGGGTGAGAGGGAGAAGAAACTGGACAGAAATTCTGAAGAATCCATGCATACTGGCTTTGCATTTAATTGGTATAAATCTTTCGGTGGGCAAAAGAGATTGTTTTCTGTGTTTGATGTGATGATCTTTAAGCTGAAGTGGCTGGAAAATGCAGCTATCTCTCCATATGTGTGAGGTAAGGGATTGAATGTTGTTACAATGCGTTTTGAGGAAGAAAGGAAGAGGAATACAATAGAGGTAAGGAAATAAATATGATTGGCTCCCAACCAGGTGGAGGGAATACCAGGGATGGAGCCATGTATCGATCTAGAAATCTACTCATTGGGTCCATCCCAGTCCTTGAAGCATATTCTTATATGAAACAAAAGGCTCATTTGACTAAAAGAAAGGCATCTTTTGAAATGTGTGTATAAACCAGTGAAAGCTCAATGACAGCTGTACCTGAATTGATGATAATATGCTAGGCAGGCCCATAGCTCAGTGGCAGAGGACTTGCCTAGCATGCATGAAACCTTAAGATCCGGGCCGGCAAGATGGTTCAGTGGTCTAAAGCACCTGCTTAGGAAAGCTCAGGCAACTGCAGGGACTGCAGTTCGATCCCCGGCACCACATGCTGCGCCAGCCCCACCACCAGGGCAGGCTGAGCCAGCCACAAAATAAATAAAGAAAGAAACAAACAAACACAACAAGCAAACAAATAAATAAATAAAATAAAAAATTTTTAAAAAAATTAAAAAATAAAAGAAACCTCAAGATCCATTGCAGCACCACTAAAGAAAAATAAAGAATATGATATTAATGTCAGTTCCCAGGGCTTTGCAGTGTACTACTGTTCCACAGGAAATAATTATTGAGGAAGTATGGAAATACTCTGTGCTAGTTTTTGAAACTTTCAAAAATATTAAAGTATTTTAAAGATAAATATCGATCATTTAAAAAGAGAAAGGTAAGATGCAGTCTTGATAAGCCACAAGTTGATGGAAAATATCAGCCCGGATGCAGAAAAGCCCAGAAATTAGGACAACTTACCAGCCCATGCAGCTGGCCAGGAGAGCCACACAGGTAAAAAATGCAAGTAGCTCCCATGAGTCCCTGCTTCATGCTTGGGTATCTGGGTACCACAACCTCACCTACTCAAACTAATGGGGTCCCCTTCCCTTTTCTTCTAGAAGTACACCAATGACGCTCATTAAATAGTTTGAAAATTTCTTTAACAAAACTATCAATACCCAATAAGAAGAGAAGAAACATGTCAAGTTTTCAAATGAATTAAACTTGCAATTTGAATGGCCATTTCTAGTTAAGGTCAAGTGGTAGGTGCTGGGTAGGTAAAAAATTTAGCTAGAAAAATTACAATTAAAAGGTTTCTTTAAGAAAGAGAAACTGAAGGGGAAAGGAGAAAAGAAGGAAAGGAAAAGGAAAAATACACACACACACATAATAGTTAAGATGGATATATTACCAATTGCTATTAGCTCATTGTATGGAAAGATACATGTCTATACTACTTGTTTGGTTTTTCATTTCTGTATTTTGTATCATAAGCAACTATTTTGAAGATAACAGTGTACAACATACTAACATTGTTGCTCTCCTACAATCTTGTTTTGAAATTATATATCATGGTTTTGATTGTTTATTTTTCTTTTCTTCTTATTTAAAAAAAAGTTTCCTTTAAACTGAAAGTAGTGGCATATATCTATAGTCACAGCACTGGGGAGGCTTGTGCAGGGAGATAGCAAGTGTAAGCCCAGCCTGGACAATTTTAGTGACTTAGCAAGACCTTGTTACGAGCTTTTAAAAAAATGGGCTAGGGATGTAGTTCAGTGCAGAAGCCCTGGGTACAACTTCCAGTAAGGAAAGAAAATGATTTTTTGTAAAGACAAAAGGACTTTTAGAGCAGGGAAGAACACTGCTGTACAAATTTAAGAGACTCATATTCCTTTGACTTGGGACAGGGACCCCTGGGACCTTTCTGGTTTGACAGATACTGCCTTTCAAGTTTCAGAGCCAAACAAGGTTAATAAACTATGGAAGACCAGGGGGCCTGCTATTGGGAAAAAGGGTGAACCCACTCTTTCCTTTAAGGTTTCAACATTGCAGGACCACTTATCTGGACTCAGCATGCTCCAGCTGTTGTCTGCTGTCCAGAAAAGCACCAAAGCCCATGAAGGAGGACCCTGTGCAGGGAAGGAGCAGTGTGGCTGCTGGCTGTGTCTCACACCCAGGTTTGGATGATGTTAAGAGGAGTTCTCCATCAGGGTTAAAGTGCAGCTACAGTGGAGCCTGCCCTTCTAACCCAGTCGTGCTGGCATTCACTTGCAAATGAGATCCCAGCAGTATGTCCTGGGGTTCTCACCTTGGAACTGGAGTGGGCGAGGGAGCACAGTACATGGGGAGCCAGGGGTGACTCCATCCCACAGAGAGTGGACCAGAAGAAGCATCATCATAGCCATAGACAAGAGCCATGCAGGATTTATCCAGTGAATAAATCTGATTCTCTGGCATTGGCTACACTGAACAAGAGTAGCACCCTTAAAGTTTGTTAAACTATGGGAATCTTTAAAAATTGATATGGGAGAGGTGGGGTGGGCAGGTATTTCAGAGGACCTATATGCCCTGTTAATTTAATATTCTCTTGACATTTCTTTCTTTCTTTCTTTCTTTTTTTTTTAGGTGGGAGGAGACAGGAACCAAACTCAGGACCTTGCACTTGCCAGGGAAGCACCGTGCTGCTGAGCTATACCCACAGCCCCTCATTCAATGTTTTAAAATAGCCATGACCACTGTTGTACCTCCAAGCTATCGAGTGGATCATACCAACTTTCCTTGGAAAATACAAAAGGAAAGGAGATATATACCATGAAAATACATAGTGTAGCATTGATGGGTGACAAAAAATAAGCAGAGGGCTGAGGAGATAACTCAGTGATCTAAGTGACTGCCTGGCAAGCACATAGACCTGCGTGCAATCCCTGGCGCTGTATGCCATGCTGGTCCCACCCTGGACCTTCCCATCCAGCCACCAAAACTGGGTGTGGTGGCCCATGCCTGTAATCCTAGTGCTAAAGAGGCTGAAACAGGAGAATCACTATAGTCTGAGCTGCATAGTGAGACCCTCTACCAAATACATAAAAAATTTAAAAAAAAAAAAAGAAGCAAGCAGAGAACTTACATCTTCTTTTGGGAAGACAGGAATATTTGGGTATTAAAAAAAGGTGAAATGAGTATTAGTAAGAAGATCCAAGTGACCCTTGGTATGGAAACAACATTAGCAAGCAGAATGTTGTCAGTGGATCCTAATGACAGAGTGTTGTCCATGGAACAAGTGATGCCTAAGACCAGTGGCAGACACAAACCTACTCACAAACTCAAAGCATAAGGCAGACCACAGAGAAGCCCGAAGTCAAGATATGAATTAATGCTATTTTAATTTCTGGAAAGGGGGGCCAGCAGATTCTTAAAACCATAGGATTTTAATCTCAGATACGTTGTAAGCACAAAACGCTGGGTGATTTCCACTAGTGCTCATGGACGTGCTGAGCCCAAGCACTGCATCTTAGCCTCATTTCCTTTTGTGAAATGGCTGCTAGGCTAAAAGCTCAGGGAGACGTGGAAAATGTTGATAGCAAACCAACATCGGACAAAATCCTGATGGATAAAATGTGAGGAGGATGGATGAGTAGCTATCAGACTAAATAATATAGTGGACTGAGTTTGTTCATGAAGTGTTATAGGCCTCACACCTGGACACTGCCTCATTGTTTTTAATGACATAAGTAAGAATACAAATTACACATTGAATAAGATTGAGCAGAAGATCAGAACAAAAATGATCTTGAGTTGGTTCAGAGAAGCAGCATCAGGAAGATGAGAGGTAAAACTTAATTCCTCTTAACAGGTAAGTTGTCATTATTTATCCTTAGAGTCACTTTTCCCTCCTAATAACAACCAGAGCCAAGGCTAAAATTTCAAAGCTGTTTTATGAACTTAATAAACCATTTCCAAATTACTTTGGAAGTAATGCATTGAAGAGAGTACAACTATATATATGATAGGAAAGTACATTCTTAAACAAAAATAACAAAAACAATATATTACTAAATCTGTTCAAATTCAGGGCCCATCCTTTTTTAAGCAATTTATACAAGTGAAAATAACCTGTATTTGCTTTTCCTTATACCTCTCAGCAGCGAGTCTTAGAGGAGACTTTTGTATTAAACCACCCTTTCCAAACTGGCTAATTTGTAGGATACTATTCCCTAGAGGTTAATAACATGGTGCAATGAAAGGGTTCCACTCTCAGAAAGACTGAGAAACCCCATGTCCATGTTCAACTCAGCTAACTGGCTTCATTTTTACAGGGCTTCCTAAAGCCTTCCAGAAAGCTCAGATATGAAGGGATGCTAACAGCGGGTACTGCAGGGGGCCAATCCATGCCTCCTCCCCAGTCTCCCAGGCAACAAGATTTGCTGGAACACACTTATCCTCTACACGTCAACCGAGAGTCTTCCTATCCTCCCTGTAGTAAATTCCCCCTCTGCAGCAAGCCAGCTGCCGGCCTTTCCAGGCTCGGTGGCCAGGATGCAGACTGAAGTCACTGAAACCTCAGCCTGACCCTACTAGGCCCATCCGCATCCTCCAGTCAGCTCTCCCAAACCCTGCTGCACAGTGACCTCCTCAAGCCTACCTTTCGCTTCTAATCCCCTCAGCAGAGCACCATTCTTCTCAGTCCTCAGAGAAGATCAGGACTATCAAGGAAAGCTCCTAGGGCTGCTCCAACTCCCTGAACTCAGCTGTGCCTCTATCTGGGCTCCCTCCTCCTCCACAGAGACTGCAGCTCTGGAGGGGATGACTCAGCCCTGGAGAGGACGCCGTGCCTCTCCCATATCTGAGCCACAGTACACCTTCTCCAGTGTCCCCACCCATCCTAAACTCCAGCCACTATCCACATCAATGAGCCACACCACTGACAAAGGGACAAGCACACAGGTGTCTGTCCCTGACACTCAAGCAGTTTCCTTCGCTGGTATCTGCCTGTGCTGTTGGAAGGAATAAGGGATGGTCTTCCGGCAACCATGTCATAGGTGTTTAGAGAGATTGGATAGGTATGAAGAGCCTTCACATCCCTCACTATGAGGATACAGTTGACTTCAACATGGAATAATACAATTCATGGTGTGGATTTCTCTTGGAGTAGCCTGTACCTTTCCAGTCACCTCTCTCATCTCAGGGTGTGCCCTAGAATTCAAGTCTCCCTCCTGCATGCACACACACACACACACACAAACACACACACACCTAAAATACTGTACTCAGCTTCTCAAACTCCCTGGCAGCCAGCAATGTCATGTGAGCCATGAGAAGCTAGTGGATATCCTTGAACTGTTGTTTGTTTGTTTGTTTCTTTCTTTCTTTCTTTGTTTCTGTACCAGAATTGAACTCAGGAACTTGCAATTGCTAGGCCGGTGCTTATGTGGCAGAGCTATGTCCCTGACCCCATGGATTTCGCTTCTCTTCCTGAATAAAATGCCAAGGTCTCATAAGGAAATAGCCGTTGCTCATTAATCCCTCTAAATCCCTGTAATCAGGAGGATGAGAACAACACATTAAGGATAACACACAGTAGACAGAGAAATACAGCCCTCGGTGTCCTCTTTTACAGCATTCAATGCCAGTGGATGGCCAGCTATCTATAGACTTAGAGTTAAAGAAGAATAATGACTCTTTGCTTATTATGGTTAAATACACAGCTACCCTTCATATCTGTAAGTTCCACCCATCTCTGAAGATTCAAGTGACCATGAAGGGATAGTATTCAGGGGGAAAATTGTGGCTGCACTGAACACATAAACCATTTTTATCATTAATCCCTAAACAATGTACCATAACAACTACTTCCATGACATTTACATTATAAGTAATGTAGAGATGATTTAAAAAATTTTTAGGAAGATATGCCAAGGATACATGTATAAGGGACCAGAGCACTCAAGGATTTTGTACCTGGCTGGGGGATTCCCTGGTACCAATCCCTCCTAGATATTGAGCTGCGACTACATTTCTAACTGATGTCTCTGATGTAACAATTTGCACTAAAATACACATTGACATCCAATTCTCAGGTGTCACTGAAAGGTCCCCTATGGAACTCTTTTGTGAGCTTTGTTAGCACATCATACTTATGGCACAATAGTATGACTTAACAATCGCATCCAGTGCAGACACCCCATCTCCCATTCTTCTTTCTCAGCCAGGATGGCCTTTGTAACATTCAGAACAGATCCCATCTCTGTACTGACAACTCAGCTAACAAGGAGCCCGCATCGGTGCTGTCTTCCAGAGTGGGGCTCTGTCTATGAAGCAGCTGTCCAGTCAGGAACTGTGTTACCAACGCACTGTGCCTCTAGATGAGGCACAGTGATAACTTCTGGCCAGTGGGCTCCATGGAAACTCTGTAAGTCATTCTAATCATTAACCATGATAGGTCAACTTGATTTGAGTAAGAATTGCTTATCAAGGATTAATAAAGTTCTAGATATATCTATAAATGACTGGCACACGCCAGCATATGGCATGGGGAAGACCAGGCTGGATGTCAGTGCTACAAACAAGTAGGCTTATATCCTGAACAGAGTAAAAAGGAAAGGCAAGAGAAGGTGTTGCCTTTTTAGAAGAGGCCCAGTCTTTGCCAGGGCCTTTGGACATTGGCCCCCAGTTACTCTTCAGCCTCTCAACGCAAGACTCACACCAGGGGCCACTCACAGCAGTGAGCTTTCAGGCCCTAGCCTTCAGTTGCTACTGGGTCCTCCAACTCTCTGGCATGCAGAGAGCTGTTTTGGATTCTTCCTCCTCTGATCTGCAGAAAGAGTCCCAACAGGGACTTCTTCAACTTTGGTCCTGTAACCCTACCTAATAACTGTCTTTGCATAATTGTGCATATACTTATACAGATTGTATTCCTTTATAGAGCTCTGACTCTAACTGATAGCCATTTTCGAGACTAAGGTAGCTAAGACAGACCTTCATTTCTCTCTCTCTCTCTCTCTCTCTCTCTCTCTCTCTCTCTCTCTCTCTCCCTTCATTGTTGCAGGAAGCCTCAAAGACAGAAGAGATACACAGTAGAATCACTAGCTGGGGGAAAGATGCCCAACTATCAGAAACACCCTATGAGGGGACCAGGGAGATAGCTCTATGGCACAAGTGTCTGCCTGGCAAGCGCAAGGTCATGGATTTGAACCCTGGTTCCACAAAAAAGAAAGAAAGAAAGAAAGAAAGAAGGAAAGAAAGAAAGAAAGAAAGAAAGAAAGAAAGAAAGAAAGAAAGAAAGAAAGAAAAGAAAAAGGAGAGAAAGAAAAGAAACACTCCATGGGCCTGGTAAGACAGTAGGAATAGACTACAATAGACAGCAGTGCTGAGTCTCTGAAACTTTCAAGTTTGTTAGAGGGCTAATGACTTTCTTATTGGTGCATTTTTCAGTTGACCATGGAATAAAGTTCAATATTTTTAAGGTGACTTTCCATAATGTCATAGTAATCAATGTTCTGTTCTCTCTTCATTTCACTAAAATAATCTTGTACCCCTGATCTACTGCCACTCATGCTGTAGGAATTCCTAGCATTTTGTTTTAAAATTCTATTAACAGTGTTGTTGTTCCATGATTGTCATTGTCTCTCTAGGAAAATTCCAGAAAGAATCATAGCTCACCTTTAAGGTCAGTAAAAAATCTGAGAACATGTCTTTCTAGACATTCTCTTAATGTAATTCCATTAAATAATTCAACCCTCTCTCTCTCCTCATCCTGAATGCATTATTCTTCATCTTTAAGCTGGGTAAGAATTT
>PVKN010042608.1:0-10367 GCA_004027915.1 Capromys pilorides | reverse complement strand
TGGTCTAAGTGCCCCCCTGGCTAGTGCAAGGACCCAGAGTTTGATCCCCCAAACCATGTACCAGCCCCAAAATTGGCCATTGTGGTGCATACCTGTAATCTCAGTGCTGAGGAGGCTGAGACAAGAGAATCACTGCAAGTCTGAGCTGCGTAGCAAGCCTCTGTATCAAATTAATTAATTTTTAAAAATGAAAAGAGAAAAGCAGTCAGCTCCTGCTAGGAGCCTCCTTTGTTCTGGAGGAGGCGAATTTGTGAGAGGCACTGGGGAGGAATAGAGATGGCTCACTTGGACCCTCTACAGGTTTATCAAGAGGAAGAAGTTTGATGATGAGCTGGTGGAGAGCAGCCTGGCAAAGTCCTCTACTCGAGCAAAGGGGGCTAGCGGGGTGGAACCAGGGCGCTGTTCAGGGAGTGAACCCTCCTCCAGTGAGAAGAAGAAGGTAAGGGACTGAAAGGTGGGGCTGGGGAGGGGAACAGCAGCAGTGCCAGATTTTGTGTTTCCCCAGAATCTTTGCCAGCTGTCAGGAGCTCTGCAGAGGAGGCTTATGAGAGGACCAGGCTGCCCCAGCCCCCATCCCAGATCAATCCTTTCTATTTCTTCCTACTCTCCCCCCCTCCCCCTGCATCCTGTATCACATTCATTGTGGGAGGAATGGAGCAAGCATCTATTCTGGGAGCAGACAGCCTGTTCCAAGCATTGCAGGATATAAAAATAACCCCCAGGTGGCATTGCTCTGGCCCTAGACACTGTACCAGCAAGAGTGTTTTCCTAATATCCTTCCCACTCACCCACCTTCTGTTCTGGGTTTTTTTTTTTAGGGGGGGGTACTATCAGCAAAGAGAAGACCCCATATAGTCAAGGATTATGTAGAAATAATTTGGTCGGGGTAGGTTGGGTATTAGAAAGCTGAATTCCCTGCCTAGCTTCCTGTTATCAGCTAAGGCTACATTTGCCTCATAGTGTGTGAAGTACTAGGCTTGAAGCCCAGCTGCCATGTTGTCAGTTTTCAACTCACTTGATCCTGTCCTGTACCCAGGTATCAAAGACTCCCAGCACTCCTGTGCCTCCCAGCCCTGCCCCAGCCCCAGGACTCACTAAGCGTGTGAAGAAGAGCAAGCAGCCACTTCAGGTGACCAAGGATCTGGGCCGCTGGAAACCTGCAGATGACCTTCTGCTCATCAATGCTGTGTTGCAGGTAATGTGCTATTACCACAGGATTAGGGTCTCCTTTACCCTCAGCTTCCAGTTCCTAGTTCCTAAACTAGCCTGGCAGGGCCCTGTGTGTGGCATGAGAAGGGTTTTCTCCAGCATTGAGGCTAGAGATACCTACCTGGGGCCTTGCAGACCAACGACCTGACCTCAGTCCACCTGGGTGTGAAGTTCAGCTGCCGCTTTACCCTTCGAGAAGTCCAGGAACGCTGGTATGCTCTACTGTACGATCCTGTCATCTCCAAGTAAGTGGGACTCGCTCCAGTAGTGGAGAGGTGCTGGGGACAGCAGATTGGCTCGTATAATAAAAGGGCTAGATTGTAGTGGGTTGCAAAGGGAATGCCTGATAGGTAGGGATTTGGGCCTTACATCCTCTGGGATAACCCAGGGACCTGCTGAACTTCACAGAGGAATGTCTTTCTGTCTCCAACCAGCTAGTTCTGGCTAATGCCGGAAGCACGGTAGTCTGAAAGCAGAGGAAAAAGCTTGGGGGAAAGGCCACATGAATTCTAAGAGCCTCAATTCCACCATTGTGCATTGTAGCTTTGGGCAGGTCACCTCCCAGCCTGTCCACAGTGACCTCTTACACTCTCAGAACAGAATACCTTCTAGCTTTCACACCCAGGGTTCCAAATGAACTGCCCACATGCAACACACTTTTCCTCCTCTATGGTTTAGTTCATTGTCTTTAAAACTTGGTTGGAGTCAAGTGTAGTAGCACACATCTGTAATCCTAGCACTTGGGAAACTGGGGTAGGAGGATTGCTGTGAGTTCAAGGCCAGCCAAGTCTTCATTAGTGAGTTTAAGACTAGCCAGAGCTACTTAGACCTTGTCTCAAAAAATTAAAATATTAAAAAAAAAACCTTGGTTGGGTTAGGGATTCTACTTAAGTGGTAGCCGTGGGCTGATATACCATAAGTGGGAAAGAGATGGTAGTTGGCAGGGCTAGTGAGTGGCAGTCTTAGCCAAGTAAGGAAAAAATGCTAGAGAGGACCAATAGCTGAACTCAGGAGCTGTCTTGTGACTGGGCTTTTAGAGAGCACACTAGCCTCGGTTGTCTTGGTTGCCTATTCATTCATGAGGCCGCAGGTGCTATGCTAAGCCTTGGACTTTTCCTTTTTTTGTGGGGAGGCTTTTTGTTAGTTGTTTTTGAGATGGTCTTGCTGTGTAGTGCAGGCTGGCCTTGAACTCACTGTAGACCAGGCTGGCCTCGAACTCACAGCAGTCCTCCCACCTCAGCCTCCCCAGTGCTGGGGAGGGCCTACCCTCTAGGTTCTGAGTCTCAAGTACTTTCAGTTTTGGTGAAAGTAGGAACCCTGAACTTTAAGCTCTGCCCTTATCTTTTTCATACCTAGGCTGGCCTGCCAAGCCATGAGGCAGCTGCACCCAGAGGCCATTGCAGCCATCCAGAGCAAGGCCCTGTTCAGCAAGGCTGAAGAGCAGCTGCTGAGCAAAGTAGGATCGGTAAGACTCCAAGCTGGATGCAGGTTAAGGACCAGGGCAAGGTGTAAGCAGCCCCAACCCGTTGTGCACATGTGTGCACGTACACATGCTCACACATTGCAGGAAGCTATGCTATAGTCTCCAGGAGCCAAGCCCCCTGGGTGACTTTGCTTCTTGCAGCTCCTGAGGTGGGGGTAGGGTGGGAGTGGGGCTGGGGTGGGGGAGCAGAACAGGAGCAAGAAGGAAGATAGAGATGAGAGTGAGAAAACCCAGTCATGCTGGGCATGTTTCCCGCCCCCAGACCAGCCAGCCCACCCTGGAGACCTTCCAGGACTTGCTGCACAGACACCCTGATGCCTTCTACTTGGCTCGGACTGCCAAGTCTCTGCAGGCCCATTGGCAGCTCATGAAGCAGTATTATCTGCTGGAAGACCAGACAGGTAACACTCGGGAGCTGGCAGGACTAGAGGGGCATGTATAAATGGATACAAAGCTGGAGGCACAGCAGCCCTTGTGCCCTGAAGGGCCTGTGACAAGTTTCTCAGTGCCCCTCGTATCCTCTTTGCCTTATTTCCCAATAAAAACCTATTTTCAGAGCAGCAGGAATGATCTGTGGTATTATAAAAGTAGCCAGGGTTACCAACAACTGTCTATGTATTATAGTCAATTACTGTCTCTTGTTTTACATATTGTTTTTGTCTTGACATTCTGTCATTACATTATATAATAATACATAGGTACATTCTCTGTGGGTAATTTTTAAACAAAAGTACGAGGCTCTCATTGTCCTCCTAGAGATATTAGGCAGTCTTTCTCGTTTTCTCTTTCTCTCTCATTTTCTCTTCCTCTTCTGCTCTCCCTCTTTCTTAGACAAGGCCTTTTTATGAAGTGCAGGGTAGCCTTGAACTCATCATGTAGTCCAGGCTGACCTCAAATTCCCAGTGTTCCTCCTTTCTCAGCCTTTTGAGTTCTTGGATTACATTCATGTGCCACTATGCACATGGTTCTTTCCCTGTCATCTTTTATTCTCTGCTCCAAAAAATGCAGCTTTGTCTGTGCCCTTTACCTCACTACCAGGGTGCTGTAGCTTCTGGGTAGGAAAAGGTACTCCTGCAGGAGAACTATAGAAGTGTGGTCCCTCCTCTAGTGGTCCAGATGTAGCCGTCTTTATTCCTACTGCTGCCATAATTCTATTTTTTCCCCTAAACTTAGGTCTCACTGCATTCCTGTAGCAGAAACATACCGGATAGTTTGCTTTTAATTGCTACAGGTAGCTTTTTTTTGGTCAGTACTTAGAAAGTTATTTTATTAACTAAGAGCCGTATTTTAAGATTATCCTTTCTGCTTAGAGCTGGGGTCCCTGGAAACAATGTGCATAGTTATGCTGTCAAGTCAGTCGCACATTAGCGTGGTGGGGCTTCAGGCAGCCCTGGTAGTAGGGACTTGGCAGGTGACCAACCTAGTCTTCCCCGTACATTCTTACCCAAAGGGCAAGGGATTGGTATTTGTGGCTCCTACATTGTCCCCCACTCCCTTCCCGGCCTGACAGCCACCCTGCTACTATCTGCTGCAGAGCATGTACTACAGTCCTGGCCTAAAAGCATATGTTCAAATTTTAGGCACCTCAGTCCCTTTTATATTTTCATCAGAAAAAATTGAAAAACCTGTGCTGGAGATGTAGCCCAGTGAAAGAACATTTACCTGGCCTGAAGTCCTGGGTTCAACCTCCAATAACCACATAAATTGGAAAACTTTCATGAAACAGTGTGTTTCTTCTATGTGTTACATGAGTTCTGATATTATCCTATTCCATTTTGTCCTTTTAAAAAATGGTGGTAAGGGCTGGCAAGATGATTCAGTGGTCTAAAGCGCCTACTTAGGAAAGCTTAGGCAACTGCAGGAACTGCGGTTTGATCCCCGGCACTACATGCTGCACCAGCCGCACCCCCAGGGCTGTTGAGAGAGAGAGAGAGAGAGAGAGGGAGAGAGGGAGAGAGAGAAAGATAGAGAGAGAGAGAGAAGGAGGGAGGGAGGAAGGGAGGGAGGAGTCTGAAAATTATTTTTAAAAAAATATAAACTTAAAAAAAATGGTGGTAATTTCATGACTCAAGAGCAGGTCATGATCACAGATAATCAACCATTGGCTTAGCTGATGTGATCGTGCATACCTGTAATCCTAGCACTCCAGAGGCTGAGGCAAGAGGATTCCAAGTTCAAGTGCAGCTTGGCCAACTTGGTGACTTAGAGAGATGCTGTCTCAAAAAATAAAAAAGGCTCAGGATGTACCTCAGTGTGTAGGCCTTAGGTTCCATTCCTGGTAAGAGAAAACAAAACACTGGCCTAGTGAGGCCCTCCCACCCACACGCCTTTCCAATGATATGTGCATCTCAGCCTGTTGGGAAAGTCCAGGAGCACATGATGGGAATTTGGAGCAGTCTAAGCTGAAATGGCTTAAAGCACTCTTCTGTGTTCAGTTCCACTTCTCTAAGTAGATCTCAGTAAGAATAGTGCCTTCCCTACCTAGTTTAAGACTACCATTCACATATCCAGAACCCCAGGCTGAGATCTTTGCATTGCCTGCCCTGTCTAGAACCACCTCTGCCCTCAACTAACTGTGTTAGAGGCTAGTCCTGGCCTTGCTCTCGGGTTCTGTCCTTGAGGCTTGTCTGCTCAGCAGCTTGGGCTTGAGGCAGTCCTTGGCACTCATCCTCCTCTGCCATTTGTTCAGTGCAGCCGCTGCCCAAGGGAGATCAAGTGCTGAACTTTTCCGATGCAGAGGACCTGATTGATGACAGTAAGCTCAAGTGAGTGGCTGGGGCCCAGGTCAGGTGAAGAAAGCTGGGCCTCCTGTGGTAGCGCATCCAGGCTGCCCAGCCTGATTGAGCCTTCAGTCTGTGGTTGTGGTTATTGTGCTTGGCCTCCCTGATGCACCCCTGCTCTAGGAGCCACTTATGTTCCTTTCTTACCCTTATTCCCACCCTAGTCCTGGGAGAGAGGCCAGCCCACCAATAGGGTGGCCAGGCCACCCTTTGGCTAAAGGGGTGAGGGGTACCCTAATGAGCTGTATGGCAGTTGAGCTAAAAGTAGACTTACTGTGTCTTCTGTTTTTACCCTCAGGGACATGCGGGATGAGGTCCTAGAGCATGGTAAGTATGCCCTGGTGTGGGGCCTGTGAGGAGCCGGAAGCCTCAGGATCAGTACCGAGTGCTGATGGCCTTAGAGTGTCCCTCCTTACCATCCCACCTTACTCCAGAGCTAACAGTGGCTGACCGGCGCCAGAAACGAGAGATCCGACAGCTGGAGCAGGAACTGCATAAGTGGCAGGTGCTAGTAGACAGCATTACAGGTGAGGAGGCCGGGGGAGCAGAAGGGTCACCCTTCAGCATCCTCCACCTCACCCAAGACCCTCTTGCTTTCTAGCTGGGTGCACTCTCCTTTCCTGAGCCTGAGCTCCTTTTGCTCAAGATCTTGCTGTGGTTCTTGGCCTCCCACTCAGACCCTTCCTTACCTCCTCTTTCCCCAGGTATGAGCTCTCCAGACTTTGACAATCAGACCCTGGCAGTGCTGCGGGGCCGCATGGTACGGTACCTGATGCGCTCACGTGAGGTGAGGAAGGCCCTTGCCATCTTTGTCCTTTCTTGGCAGTCCTCCTCTGTTACTGTCTGTCTAGTCCTTGACTTTTCATCTTTGCCTGCTCTGTGTGGACCTCCATCTTCCATTCCTTTAGGTCCCAGCCCTCACTTGCCCCTTTTTCCTAGATCACCCTGGGCCGAGCAACCAAGGATAACCAGATTGATGTGGACCTGTCTCTGGAGGGTCCAGCCTGGAAGATCTCTCGGAAACAAGGTATTCTGTCACCCCCACACACACACCTGCTCACCCCTGTCACCAACCTCTTGCAGCCCTTTCCAGCCCTGGGAGCCCACATGGACTAGCCAATACAGGCTGAAGGAACCCACATTTCAAGACCTCTGACCTGGGCATCCTAGATGTCTTCAGGACCCTGTCCCCAGAAAATGAAGATAGTACCTGGAGACTGCTGGTTGTCTTCTGGCCTTCCCCAGTCCTGTTCTTTTCCTTTCTGCTTATGTAGGTGTCATCAAACTGAAAAACAATGGCGATTTCTTTATTGCCAATGAGGGCCGGCGGCCAATCTACATTGATGGACGGCCAGTGCTGTGTGGCTCCAAATGGCGCCTCAGCAACAATTCTGTGGTGGAGGTGAGCTGGGAAGGAGGAGAGGCCAGAAGGTGTGTGCATGCTGTTGTGGGGGCCTGGCCTGTACCTCATCCTTGAGTCACCTTTCTTTTACCTAGATTGCCAGCCTGCGATTTGTCTTCCTCATCAACCAGGACCTCATTGCCCTCATCCGGGCAGAGGCTGCCAAGATCATACCACAGTGAGGAGTGGGAGCAGGAACATGGGCTTTCTCTGGCCTCAGTTTCCACTGTCATTTCAACCCCCTTGAGCTGGGAATTCAGGCTTTGGGCAAAACTTTTTGCCTACAGGGTAGCAGGAGCCCCAGCTGCTGGCCCACAGACTAGAGACAGGAGGGTGGGGCCCTTGTGTCTCCCTGCAGTCAGAGCCTCCCCTTCTCTACAGACTGCACTCCCATTGTTCCCCAGTTACCACATTCACTCCTGTGTCTCCAGCAGATTAGCTTCAGACTTGTGTTTTTCTTTTGTAAATAAAAAGCACTACGTTCCAAAGTAGTTTCTTTATTATTTTTTTTTAATCTAAAAAATGTAAAGAAAGGTAGAGATGGGCACATGCAAAGGATGCCAGACCCCTCCTTGTCTTCAGGCCTCTGACTACAGCCTGCAAGAGTGACACAGAGGTTAACAAAAACAGGCTGAGGAGGAACCCCAGGAGTGAGGACCTGTAGATTCCTACCCCTGAAGTCCAGCCACCTCCAAGATCTGGACCACTCTTGCCTTTGTTCTCAGGCTCTCTGGCCTGAGCCAGTGGGCAGCGTGGAGTCCTGAGGCTGGGCAGAGGAGCTGAGGGCAACATGTCTGCAGCATGGAACTTGGGCTGGCAGTCAGACCCCTGTGCCGTCTTCCTGGGTATACTGGATTGTTCCAGGGCCGTGGCAACCAATAAGCACCATCTCTAGGCTGTGGGGGTCCCAGGGCAAGGCCTGGCCCCCTGACCCTGGTGGGGGCTCTCCAGTGCTGGTAGCCTCAGTTTGGCTCACAGGTTCCAGGGGCCCAGACCTAGTTCCTTCCTCAGGAGGAGGTAAGGCTGGGGTGCTAGGCTCAGAGCAGTGTTCTCCTGAGCCTGGAACCTCTGAGTCTGAGGTGGAGGTCCATAAAGCTGTAGCTCGGGGCCAAGGGGAGCTCTGAGATGCTGGGGGGCCCCAGGGCCAGGGTGCCATGACGGGAGGGGGCCCTGGATGAAGGTGGGGCCAGGTTCCAGTCAAGGCTGAGCTAGTCGGAGCCTGCAGGCAGTAGGAGGATGCCCCAGTGTCCACACGCAGAGGCTGCAGGAGCCCTGAGGTGCGAGCAGGGCAAGGTCCCTCTCCCGATGCTTGAGGACATGGATTCTCCCCATGAGGGGCTAGGATGAGCTGCACAGCCTGGCGAAGGGACTGCAGTCCCTCCCGCATCTGTAGCACTTGCTCAGACAGCTCCATCACCTTGGGGGAGGAAGGAGGCAGGGTCAGTGGATCCGGCCAAGGCAGAACCTGCCCCTTCCCTCCCAGCCCCTTCCTTGCCCTTTACCCACCGCCTGCTGCAGCCTGTCCAGTGTGTCTGTATTCCTTGTCTCGCTGGGCCCGAGAGGGACAGTGAGTAGGCCACTCTCTGTGGACAGTATAAAGTTATCAGCGGGGCTGAGAAAGGGTGGCATGGGTTCCAGCCTCTGCTCCCAGTGAAATTGACACCGACCTGGCAGAATCTGACTCCCAGGAATAACCTCTTCTGGCCCAAGAAGTGTAGTTTTACCCAAGTGCCAAGGACATAAAAATCTCTGGGCACCTTGGGCTCACACTGCCTGTGCTTTCCTGCCCCTCAGGAAGTTGTCTCATGCCTGTTCCTTGTTCTGGTCTTTGGTTCCATTCTCTTTCATAACAATGAGTCCAACAACTTCTTTTATACAAAAGAAGCTGGAGTCAGGCCAAGTTCCCAGTGCTAGAAAGCTCACAGAGAAATGACCCAAACCAAGGTCCAAGGCTGACCATGTCTACCAGCCCCTGACAGCTTCTCCAACACTAGTTCAACAGTGCCTGAGATCTGTGGGGCATGGGACCACCCCTGGCAACACACACTAACCCAGGGCTCAGTACCTGGTCCAGGAGAAGGACTGCTGCTACATTCTGGGCCAGACTGGCCTACCCGGAAAGAGAACTTGGGCTGGTCAGAGCCACAGCCATCCTCAATGCCATCTACAACCCTGTGGACCCAACAAATCAACAAATAGCACAAGTCTGTTGTTGCATATACACTGGCATTACAGGAGTTGGGTCGCTTAGTGTCCATACACAAGAGACTGAAGCAGCCCCAAGTTGGCCAGGGGACCCGGGGGTCCTAAGAGGAAGCTAACAGTGCCTAGGAGCTTGCATATTAGCTGGGGAGCCAAACTCAAGCAAGCCAGAACAGCAAGAGTAGGGTACAGTGCACACCAGTAGGGGAGCAAGGCAGCAGGAAGACAGAGTGAAGGAAGGCTTCTAGGAGGAGGCAGGCTTGGACCTTGTAGGCTGAGGAGTTAAGATGGAGAGATGGGTACTCAGAGTGAGGTATAGCTAGCTGGGCCTCTGCTTCCACCACAGCCCTGTCACGGAGCCTAGGGCCTGCTCACCTGGGGCTCAGATCCAGGGGCATATTCCATGACATGGGGTGCAGCCGCAGCCCCTCCAGTGTCTGTGGGTGGGCAGAGGGGCCAGTCTCGGGCTTCAAAGCCCCTGTCCTGCTTGGACGCCCTCGGCCACCTAGGTGTGACCGGGGCACAGTGCGACGTGGGGATAGCAGCTTGGCAGCTGAAGATGAAGAGGTGCAGCCAGGGGACAAGAGGGGGCTGGAGGGCTCATCTGCTGGAGCTGGGGAGGTTGTAGGACCCTGCTCTCCATCTGTCTCCTTCTCCTCTAGTGTGGACATGAGAGTGTTGTCACCACTCAGGGAGCTGGTGTCTACCTGTGAATAGGAAGGGCATGGGGTCACATGTATGGCCAGTCATGTCCCACTCACACACATAATAGAACACAGGAGCATCTTTGTTAAACGGAATACTCAGCTGCCACTGCCCGGGAAGAGGGCCAGGAGTGATCTACCTAACTACTGTCACCATGAAGCTGCCAAGCTCTAGATACATTAGCTGGCCCTTAAAATTCTAGCCAAGTGTGAACATGCCACCTCTCTACTTGGTCCCTCAGGTTCACAGAACTGAGCAAATGCAGTGCTTCAGATAGGCTTGATACTAGTGACATCACCCAGAAAAATTCAAAAGTTCCTAGGACAGATTTGTTTTGCCATGTCCTGGGGTGGGGGTGGGAGGTAGGCTGCAGGACTCTCTTGAGAAGCAGCCTGGAGTTAAGATGGAAAGTTGGTGCCCATCCCTGCCTTGCCCAGGCCCCTGCCCAGCCTCCACCCACAGCCTGAGAGGATCAGCAGACATCAGCATGCACAGTATCCCTAAGACTGCACTGGGTGGGCCCCAGGTGTCCTGGGCTGAGAGGAATGCCTGAATACGGTCAGGCTGGCTTTTCTTTTTTTTTTTT
>PVKN010042607.1:0-10370 GCA_004027915.1 Capromys pilorides | reverse complement strand
AATGTATGAGCAGAAACTATAAAACTCTTAGAAAAAATAGATATAAATTTCTTCAGCTTCAGTAGATATCAGAGACTACATGCAGGGCATGCTTTAGCCTTCCTCAGAAACTAGCTAAGCCAGGCTAGTGTTCTTGTGGGTGGACAGACAAAAATCTCAGTTGACCTAGAAACAAAAAGAAGAACAGGGATGAGGACTCGTGAAGAGAGTGATTTTCTCCTCGGGGTCCCTAATGTCCAGTCAGGAACAAATGGAGAGAATTTCCATGGATTGGATTATGCTAGCTAGATACTAAAGATCAGGTTCCTCAGTGAATTAGCAAGACCAGGCAGAGAAGAGGTTTCTGGGACTTTTAGAGAGCAGCAGAGCCCCAGTACTGGGGAAATGGAGCCCTGTGCCAAGTCAGCTTATGAGGGACCCAGGGTTCTATTGCTCATGATTTCTAGGGCTCCTAATCTTTTAGCTTTGGAGTTCGGTCAGCATCAAGCCTTTTATTCATATTCTGTACACACCAGTCTATCTAGCTCTTGTCTTCTGGTCCTCTCACTAATCTCCGTACCTGGCCTACCTCCTGGAGCGTCACAAGCTTAATCCAAAAGTTCTTTCCCGGTCAGTGATGCTGAGCCCCATCCTTTGGGACTTGGCTTCTGGGTGAGGAACCACAAGTGACTTTTTAAAATCACCAGACTTTCTATCTCTCCACTCTCTACCATCTTTAGGACAATGATGGTCATTCTTTCCTGGACATCAACATTTCTGGAACTGGAAGGAGGGGGTGTGAGCAGGTTTGCTGAAGCACAGATTGCCATGCCTCACCCACAGTATTGGTGTCACGAGCTTTGGGACAGTGACTGTGGTTTTGCTCTCTAGCCTCTCTGCCACTGGGGCTGTTTAGAGGCTGCACCCCGGAGGGCTCTGCTCTGAGGCTTCTCCCATTTCAGTTTTCTCAGTCATCACATTTAATCCAAATGCATGAAGCTCTTTTGTATTTTCTTAGGCAAAAGTTATATGTAGCCCTTATGTAAATTCAGTTTAGTAATTTAAAGTTTTCATTGAATCTTCTAATTCTGGAATAAATTACTAGCACAAAATACATGGTTTAATACCGACACAAGCCAGGACATAGAACATTTCAACTTTAATTTATATTTTTGCAACATTCTTCTTCATAAAATTCTTCTATACTTTCCCCTCCCCACTCCCCTGCCCTGCCATCTCCTCACCTCTCCTCCCTTCTCCTCTGTCCCCTCTCCTTTCTCCTCTCCTTGCCTCTCCTCTCCTTTTCTTGTTTTCTCTTCTCTTCTTCCCTCCTTTTCTTCTTCAAAAATCTATTTAGTGTCTACTCTGCATCTTATACTGAACTAAGCTCCAAGATGCAAAGAGAATGAGAAACACAAAAGTTTACAGTCAAGTTAGGTAAGACAGACATGAAAATAAATGCCTAGAGCCACATGCACCAGGGGCAGAAGTGAATGTGTATCCAGCATACAGGCATGGGCTATGGATGAGGGATAGTGACAGGAAATATCTCTTAGAGTCAGAACTGAAAATCCAAGACAGATAATATCCTAATGAGAAAGGCAAGGAATTATAATAGTATTAACGCCACAGTGGGATTTTCCTTGTTCTTTAACTTGCATTTTTGAATGAAACAATTATGAGCTGCTTAGGCTTTGATCACAAATAAGAAGTGTGATTCTTAATGTCCATTCACTTGAAGACAACAACTACTTTATTTGTTAAGACATAGATATAATAATTTTGTCAGCTGATAAAATAAACACATTTCAGAGAAATTAAAGAAAATTTCTATTACAAGGTTGTATAAATCTTTGTGCTCTGCTCAACTGACACACACAATTTTAGAGCAGATCGGTCAAATTCCCGGCAGTGAAGGATGCCTCAGTTGAGCCAGCAGCAGGAGGAAAGGTTTGCCATGAAAGGGATCCACCTCTGGCCAGTCCTGGAACAGCAGGGAGTGGGATTCTGTGGAATTTACTTCTGGAGGGGACCCTCCCATTGCACCCTGATCATTTAAACCAGGCCACTTCTCAGGAACTCTTCAGTATGTTTGTAAGATGCACACTGCAGGGACCTCTATGTTAAGTTGTAAGAAGCACGCCTTGATGAGGGGATGCTCATGAGGCATGAAGAAGAAAGCAAAACAAGGGCAGGATAGCAACACTTTGAAGTTCATGACCCTTGGACTTATGGCCAAATGGAGTTAAGCCCTGGTCCTGCCATGTACAACCCTGGTGATTTTGAGCAAATCTCTTTAGCATCACTGAGCTTCCTTTTTCTCATATATAATACTAGAATATGGATATTTAGTGAATTATGAGTATTAAAACACAGCAAAATGTCCACAAAGAAGAAAAAGAATATTTAATATAAATGCAGTGTTGCTAACCCAAAGTTTATTTGGAGACATACAGTGATTTACCATCATCCTTAAATAATCATACACGGAGTTGTCTTAAAATCATGAGTCATTTCAAGAGGCTTCACCCCCAGCCTAAAAGTCAGACATTTAGCATGTGTAATCCACTCAAGACATTGGGAGTGACCAGAATTTCAAATGACCTTGAAGTGACCAAGGTCAGAGTTGGGACCCTGAACTGACAGGCACAGCCCACGAAGAATTGGCTAAACTCCTCATGAGCAGTGAAACAAAACATTTTGTTGCAGTGGGACGTGCTTATTCAGTCAAGCTAGGTTTTGAAATCTCAGCAGTTCTTCAGTGATATTTGGATTAAAGCAAAAGTTAGTAACTGTCTCAAGCAAATTAATTTGTGTTAAAATATTTTAAAATATTAGTTTGTTTCTTCTGTTTCATGAACAGAAATGATCTTCAACTATACTGTCTTAAAGAATATTGAATTTAAAACATTTGTAAATCTGCCCTTTCTAGTTTTTTTTTTTTTTTCACAGAATAAGCACTGTTATGATCAGTAAAACAAATGAACTGAAAGTTGAGTGGCCTAAGGCCAAGACAAGAGAAGCTGTGCTCTTCCAGGCGCCATCCTGCATGCTGTAGGAGTATTGGCTTCAACTGCTCCTCACACTCAGTGATTAATACCCATTAGAGACAGCAACCTGAGGCTTTCATGGTCTCTCACTTTTCCAGAGCTTTCTTCTACCTTTCATTCTGCTGCTAAGTGACAAAGCAAGGATTTGAACCAGTCTTGCAAAACTTTCTTGGCTATGCTGCCTTCCTGGTTGGTTTTAATTTGTTGAGATAGGTTATCAAACTATAACACAGCCTCCTACAACCCAGTGCCTACTCCTGGTCACCCAACAGGATGGGCCATCCATGTAGGTCCCAGGATCCCTGTATGAGATGCAGGTGTGGCTTAACCGGAGCTTGGAGACCACACAGGTACCCATGCAACTTTCGCGTCCACAATGAGCACTCCCTGTCAAGGACGGTCTCATCTGGAAGTGATGGAGATGCCTTCCTCAACTCTGAGATGAAGGTTGACCTCATAGGGCCTTATAGAGATGTGCTGAGCTTAACCACCAGGAGGTGCTCTGCCCCCAGCAGGCTTGCAGTGTCCTTTGGTGTTTTCTTCTTCACATGCATCAGAAAGACCCGCTTCAGGAAGGAAAGCGCTCTTCTCTGATCCTATGTTTTCAAGAAATACTTCGAAATTTTTCCTTTCAGTACTCCTTCTCCTAGTGCATCCGGTGTTCCCCCTGCACTATCATGAGAAGCCTGTATGCGAGGACGTGCAAGAGCCCGGGCTTGGCCCTCCTGTGTGCTCATGTGGTCCAGAGCTCCAAGTGCTGGGCCCGTGTGGCCCTGTCCTCATGGAGTTGGGCTGTGGTCAGGATTGTTGCATCTGAACCGCAGAGGCAGCTGCAAGGCTTGCAATCCAAAGCAGAGCCTGGCCATTTGTGCTCGGAGTGAATTTCACTTCATTGCTTTGTCAGCGAAGAGAAAAGAAGATGTTGTATTGCCCTAGATAGAAAGCTTGGGAAATTTACATGGAAATTCTCGCTGTGATGTGCCTTCCCTCGCGAGTTGTTGCTACTGATAATGATTCAGAGGCAAAGAAAGGAGGTTATGCCATCTGCTGGTAACAATGAGGCACAATAATGTGGACTCTTTCAATTGGTCACAGACAACTAGAGCATGTGTGATGTTAGCCTGTCCTGATTCCTCTCTATTTTGTTTCCTCTCACAGAGACACTCTCATATCCCTATGCCTGGAAATCTTTAAGATATATGTAGATGGTGCACACTACTAATACTAAATCTATGTTCTTAAAATAATGTTCCAGAAATAGTTTCAAGGTCCATGTATATAAATTATGCACACATGTGTATAAATACATATGATATATGCATAGCAAATGTATTGGTACTTACAGACTACCTATGCCAATCATTTTAGAATACACTATTTTCTCTGTTGGCACCGAGGGCGTAGAAACTTGTGCAAGATGCACACAGCCAGTGGCCAGGGAGTTAAGAGTCTCCGTGTTTGCCTGCCGGCCAACTCTGTCCTAGAGGGGCTGTTTTATGGGTGACATGGAAGGACTTCATGTTTTGGGGCTGGTTCACACTCACCTTTAAGAACTCGAAGTGGGAGTTTGGCATGGTAGAAAGAGATAAGAATGGGTCTCTGGTTAGCAACATATACAGTTGGGAAGCAATGGTGTTTTTATCTCCCCTTCCACCATTTATGAGCTGAAGGCACTTGGCCATGTTCTTGAACTGGATCTCACTTTACTCAGCTGTAAAACTGAGGTGCTAGCATACGCCCCCACACTCCACAGAGGTGTCACGAAGACATCTGGAAACAGTTGAAGTACTGCATCAACATTCAGCAATTATTTTTTCTCACACAGTCACAGTTAGCTTTGGAATGCTGAGCTAAGACTTCAACACTCCAAGTCAGGGTCCTCTTCATTCATCTGTGCTATATTAATGCGTCTTTAAGACATGTCCTACACATGTCTGCATTAGCTCCTCTGAGAAATGAGAATTGCTCTCCTCCTCCTTGGAACAAGGCCCCATCAGTACTTTCACAAAGACAGCGTCACTCCCATTGGGAATCCACTTCTCTTTTTTTTTTTTCAAATTGAGAAAAACTGTCTTTTTCTTTTTTATTAGTATATCTGTGATACATAATAAATCAAATATCCTGGGAAATTGTTTTCCTTCCTGCCTAGGAAACTAGAATCCTGCATTATGAATAAAGGCCAGCTCCGTGTTGTAGACCTGCCCCTCTGAGAAACTGAGGGTGTTGGGAGTTTCTGGGTTGGCGCTTTGTTTTATTTCTGGTAGCTCTACTGAAATGAAGGAGATCCCTGTGTAAGTGTTTGCCCTTTGTTATTTACAGAAGAAGACTGCATAAGCTGGGCGTGTCCAAGGTCACGCAGGTGGACTTCCTGCCCCGGGAAGTGGTATCGTACTCCAAAGAGACCCAGACTCCTCTTGCTACACATCAGTCTGAAGGTGAGCTAACGTTTTTGTTGACTTTCTATTTTATCTCTGGAGAAACTGCCGGGGATTAACAGCGTTTCACTGAGTTCATATCCTATCCTAAGAGATCTTCCTGACAGACAGACACACAGATATCCTCATTAGATCCCACTGTGTTGAAATCACAGGAGGAGAAAAGTCATCAAAAGCGAAAATCATCGGAGTACTGTACAATAGCTTTGTGTATGGCATCAATAAGAAGTGTAGGTAAAATTCGCTGTGTGCAGGGGTCAGCAAACCACCACCTACTACCTGTTTCTAGAACTGGGGTGATTGATTTAAAGCTGTTCCTCTACAACTACCTGCCCGATTCAGTGTTGAGTTAAGTAGGCACGGAAGAGACTTCGTGACTCCCAAAGCGTAAAATCTTTAATGAAGTCCTCTACAAAAACTTAACTGATCCCATCTTTGCTTGGCCAATTCAAGTAACATGGAATTTCTACCCTCAATTTACAAATAATTTCCATACAAGCTGTATATAGGTGAATGGGAGTCCAACTCCATACCATCTTTGTACAAGCCAGAAAATATTGAGTGGAAAATTTGCATGCAAGTCTCAGGGAATGTCAAAACAACAGCAATGAGAGAAGTTAAAGCTGATGAGTCATAATGCTTCCTGGAAGTAAAATTTACCTCAAAGCAAAATTACATGGAAATGAAAGTGAAAGATGTGTGTAGTGTGGTCTATTGTTTGTTTTTGGTACTGAGGACCGAACCCAGAGCTGCTAGCTTGCTAGGCAAGCTTTCTACCCCTGAGTCAAATCCCCAGCCCTGATGTGTGTAGTGTGGATAGGTTGAGTGAAAGCTATGTTGCTAGGGGGTCAATTGGCAGAGCAAAGCAAATTCTCTAACTTTATACAAAGTTATTAGTTACGGTGGCAAAGAAGAAATTAGAAGTCCGGGTTCATTGGTAGTAATTCCCAAATAAGGAAACGTGATTAGCATTTACTGCTTGGTTTATTGGAGGAATATAAATCCACGCAGCTTGGTTTGTGTGGGCTGCAGAGAGTTTTAATTTTGTTTCTAAATACATAATACCAAAAGCGGAGTGCAATCTTGGGCGTTGGAATTCAGTGCCGCTTCAGAAGGGCCAATACCTTTCCTCCCTAAAGACTCAGAACAGATTTATGGTAGCCAGGCCTCTATTGTTCAAGCCTTATAGTGAGGTGAGTTTCAGAAATTAACAAGTAGCACCCTCTGGTGGTGACTTGTGGGCATCGCAATGCACAAACCAGAGATTCATTACTAATGCGGCAGAAAATAACAAAGTCAGGAAAGCCTCAGGGGGCTCTATCCTTGGGCTTCCAGATGAGAGAAGAAAAACCATTAAAAAACAACCTCACCAACCAACCAAAACATTTGTTTCAGTTAATTTGCTGCCAAAGGTATTTGCAGAGCTGCTGCCAGAGGTATGTTTAGTTAGCCCAAAATTTGACCCATAACATGAAGTTATACAACTGAAATAAGAGAAGGAGTGAATTATTTTTTTAAATGCATATACTTAGGATATTGGAAATGGTACAGAAATATTTACAAGAGAAGATAAATTAAGGATGAAAAGGCATCAGCTCTAAACTTTTAAACTGGAACACATCAAAAAGAAAAGCCCGTACATTTCATTTTATTACTGCACAGAGAGCTGCGGAGCCCTCATTATGCTGTGGTCCAAGCAGCAGGAGAGAAGGAATTTATTTCTCAGCTATTGGCAGAAGTTCTTTCTGTTTTGTTAACAAGACCTGTAGAGCTTTCTTGTGGTGGTGGGCATTTAGGTGGCTCAGATTTGATCATACAGATTTGAACCCAGAGCTGGCTAGGACAGTCCTTGGCATGGAAGCAATCCTGATGGCTTCACACAGGAGGATCTTGCACGTTCAGCAAGTTGTCCTGGCACCGCAGGTGACACCTGACCTTTGGCTGCCCGTAGTTGCTCAGCTGCCTGGCTTTTGAGGATGCCGTGCCCACCTGTCACCTGCTGTGTAAAAGTGCTTGACAGACAGAGTGCAAGCGGCTGGCATCGGGGTCCAACCATGCAGCAGGTCTGTGCTGGCTCTTGGTTTGGGGTCTGAGCCATGGCACTGTTTTTATGACAACTGCAGCTTTCAGCTGCAGGAAACGACTAACTACCGAATTTCATGGTACAGTGAGATAATTGCATGGATAATATTTGAAATATATATATATATATATATATATATATATATATATATATATTCCACTTTAGCTCTTCATTCTCCAAAATATATATGAAGGCTTGTTGATTGTTATTTTAAGTCACTGTTCGACTAGAAGCTTTAACCCTGTTCAAGCTGGTGATCTCAGGGCATTGCTTTGTTTTGCTTCTCGAATGGAGTGCTAGTGTGCTCACCTATGCATTTCTCATTTTTAGTTTTTAAAATGAAGAGGAAGGCAGTTTGGGTTTGTGCAAGTCTTGGTTTCCTTTCCTGCCTGGGACTGCTACAATTACTCTCTCCACAGAATTCAGGCTATGAGAACTATTCCAAAGAATGATTTAAACTGGGAAGATTTAGGAATGAAGTCCTTCATGAATCTTGCTCTTTCAAATATGTCATCTGTTCAGGTCATTAGTTGCAGGGAACGAAGGCTTAGAGTAGAAAAGCTGATTTGAAGCAGGAGATCTCTACCTCTAAAACATTGTAAACATATGTTTTCTATTTCCAAGTAGTAGGGAAAGAAAAAAAAATTATGGGTCCCTGCCAAGCTGTCTCTGCTTCGTCTGTTATTGATATTTTCCCTGGACTGTCCTTGAGTTCCTGAGGTTACAGAGCTGTGTTTATTGCAGTAACTGACTGCTATCAACAGAGTCCCCAAAACACTGTGGAATGACAAAGATGACACCAGACATCTCCAGAAACTTCAGGTTCTGTACAGTCCTGGGGGAAATGAGAATTTCTTAACCTGCTGAAAAGATGTCAATCAAATGGAAGGAAAGCAGACGGAAACTTCTAGAAAGTGCGAGGGGCTCTGAGAGTTCACTGAAATTCCTCTTCTCTCCACGGTCTTGTTAAGTAGGAACTTGACACTGTCATCTTGGTCAAGCCCTCTGTCTACCTCCCTTGAATGTGTTGTTTCGTACATTCAGGAAAAATCAAAATAGGCTTCAACGCACTAGCACAAGCAATGTCCCTGGATGCACTTCTCCTCAGGGCCTCCTTCAAGAGTGAGCTTAAGGCTCAGCTCCCTAGTTTTTCTTCTTCTGGATGGCATACTTCTTCATGTACAAGCATAATCTATTCTCCCTTCTCACACTATATTGCATTACTATTTACATGTCTCCCATGCTAGGCTGTGGTCTCCCTCAGGGGAGGGTCTGTGTTCTTTACCTCCATGCCCAGCAGAGTCTGGCTCAACAGAGGTGCTCAATAGACACCAATACGAGAAATGAAAACTGAGATGGCACTACAGGAATGAGAGTGAGGAAGCAGAGATACTCACTGTGTGTCGTGTAACGTGGAGTATGATCCATGCAGCCAGTTTACATTGATTTTTTAGATAACTATAAAAAAAGTCTTTATAAATAGCTGAACTTCTTCTGTGGTGAGGGGGAAGTTCTGTGTACACTCCAACCTGGCCTCTTGCACAGTCCCTAGGCTGGTGCAAGCATGACCTGCTACCTTGGATTATGATCCTTAGGAGATCTGAAGGAGAACATTACCAAAGCAGCCTGGGTTAGCTCAGGGTAGAGGAATTTTAACTGTGCAGAGATGCTCTGTAGAATGCTTTGTGTTTGGAAGACATGTGTAAGAAAGTGGCTAAGAAGCTGTCCTTCCACCTTTGTATTTATATATGTGTGTGCGTACGTGCATGCATGCATGCGTGTGTGTGTGTGTGTGTGTGTGTGTGTCTGTGTATGTATACATTCTCTTCACAGGTAGAGAGATTGGACCCTAGCTTCCCATCTTCTCTTGTGTATGCTCACTTCAGAAGCTACAAGCAGGGATATGATTGTTGAAAGGGAATTAGAATAGTCTAGCTTTCAACAAAAATTTGTTGCTCTGTATCCAACTTCGGATACAAAATTCTCATCAGAAATCCTTGAGCCATAATTGGATTTCATAAGCTTTACAATACAAAAAGTAGATTCAGATAATGCTATTATTCTAAACATATTCAAAGCTTTCCAATAATTGAATCAAGTGTCAGTTATTGAATTAAAACTTATATTGATTGCAGTTGAAGAAGAGTGAAAATACAGTTCAGTTGCATCCGGGATGCATGGTTGGCACTAACGGACCCTGGCTGGGGCTGCTCAGGCCTCTCAGAATCCGTTGCTTTACAAATTCAGAAGCTCAGACCCAATAAGGCAGCCTGAGCTTTTGACTCCACCATGGCTTTGCAGAAGGCCTGGGGTGAAAAGACCTCTCTGCCTTATAAGGAACTCCCCTGTGTGAATGGGGGCGCTGTGGAGTCACTCTGCTTTTATAGCAACAACGACACGTAAGTAGGCATTAAATATGTATGGCAGGAAAGGTGTACCAAGAGGTGAGCAACTGCAGTAACTTCTTGCTGCCATCACACAGTGGGGCAGCCTTGTGTTCTCCCGTCAAAGTCCCTTCACGCCGTCTTTCTGTGATGAAAAGGGTCTCAGAGCCCAGGCTTACATTCCTAGTCGGTTATTTCCATCTCTGTTGCTGCTCTAACCTCTCTCCTTGTAAAATGATGAGAGATCGAAATTAAAATAGAATTCTGAACTGCTGAAAGTTGAGTTTTAAATCTTCTCATGCTGTTGCCCTCACAAGTATAATTCTTTGATTTAAAAAAAATGCAAAATAAGATCATTTTCCAGAGAATGTAAATATTTATTTCAAAGCTTAAATCTGAAATCAGAAAATTCTTATATGTAATTTCCCAGTGGAAGCCA
>PVKN010042606.1:0-10358 GCA_004027915.1 Capromys pilorides | reverse complement strand
CTGAGTAGAAATTTGTTTCTTCAAAGCAAGTATTGCTTTACTATTGTCAGTAATCCAGTCAATAATATGACCAATAACTTGCAATGGTAAACAAAATGTTCACTGAGTTTTTTAAAAGACGTTTTCCATGAGCCATTATCAGTTAATCCAAGAAGAAGATGTTATTGAACTGCGTGGCACAAAGTTTTTTTACTTCTTCATTGACTTCAGTCAGGTTTGCATTTTTTTGATTCAAAATAACATACAGCTCCCGCTGATATGACTTTTTCCCGACCACCCAATAATCACTCATGGCTTTCACAATGATTTCTTCATCTTCATCTGCTCTGGTAAAATCACTGTTGATGTCACCCAGAATCTTCATTAGATCCGGGTGAACAGACGTCAATGACACACTGGGCGTCTTCTTCATGTGAATCGTACTGTTCTCCGCCAAGTTCATGTGGTTGAAGTAGATAAACTTAAACTGGGGCTCCTTCTCAGACCCGGATATCCTTTTGTTGATATTAAACTGTTCACAGATGTCAGATGCGAGCACCGTTAGCTGGGGCCCAACAATGCTGTCTAGTCTTCTGCAAAATTCCAGGGTCAGATGAATGGAGGCATCAACCATGAAGCATACAGCCGCACTCATTGCCTTATAAACAATTAAATGGAGCTCTTCATAAGTGTCACCTGTATTTACAAAAATTTTCGGGAATTGGCATTTTGCTTCTGGATCATTAAGGTTCAAGGGTCCAGTAAGAAATCTCCCATAATGCTGAAGATTTCCTGGCATTTCTGCCCTTATTGGAGAATCCCTTCCCGCCAACTCAGGTTCGACGTGCCTGGGAAACAGAGAGGTGGTGAGGTATTTGTATAAAATTCTCATGTCGTCTTGTTCTAATCCACTCCAGATGAGTTGATCATTTTAGAGAAATGCAGTGTATTTGACTATATTCAAGCTTTCCTCCATTCTATTAATAAAGGACTGGATTTTCAAATAAGTCATTTTATCCAGCGGAAAGAAGCTGATTCCACCAAAAATGTCCAGCAGGTCACATGACTGCAGATGTAGTGTTTGCAAATACCAATGGAAGAATTTCTTTAATCTTTCTTTCAGCAGCTTGACACCTCCATCTTCCATGGCTTTCAGAAATGTCCCATTAAACAGCTTGTACATGCTATAGCACTGTTGCAGCACCAAGCTGTAGACTTTGTCCAGCAGCTCCTCCTCTTGGTATTCAACAACTGGTTTTCCATCCTTACTTTGCTTTTCAATCATAGGATTCCGAACTACCACGACCATCCAGAAATTTTCTTCTGGTTCATTGAAGAACTGTCTATTCTTCTGTGTATGCAAAGATTTTGCAGGTTTTGATGGACTGAAGGTCCTTGTAAACTGTACAATAGCTTCACATAAGCCAACATTCCTAATTTTTTCATTCTTTTCTACTTCATTGGGATGATAAAACAAAATTTTATTTTCCTCCTTTCATTCCCAGAGTCCTGGGATTAAGGGGGTGCGCCGCCACGACCCGCTGAGTTCGATTTTAATTCTCCAGAATTGCCGCAAAGCGCAAGGAGACTCAACCTGCGCGGAGCCCAGAGTTTCTATTATACACAAAATTAACCCAATTACTATGGTATTGTTTGCACATATGTGAATTTACTAAGAATTGTAGAATATTTAAAATGAATAGTATCTCCCTTACAGAGAAGTTATATTTCACAACTTTTCCAACTAGTTTTTCAGTGAACGATTTATCAAATTTCTGAATTAATCTTTCTGAATTCACTGGTTTCTAAAATAGGACTTAAATGCAGATCTAAAATGTAAGCAACTATCAGGAATCATGTAACCCAGTCCAAGAGGGGCTTTATAGTGCCTTCCATTTGTTTTTCAATTTAGAGTTAACAATAGTTTCCACTAAATCCTGAAATTAGCTGTAGAGAAGGGCCCAGAATTCCCTAGAACAGTTCAACAGTGTACAAGGGAGCCTTGAACAAGTTTTGTCTACTGCATAGATGAAGGCTGGTCTCAGCAGGCAGTATCACCACCACCTGTTCTTTACTATGGATAGCAAAGAGGCTGGGGAATAAGAAGTACATTTTTATTTAAATAGTGCTGAATATAACTACCAACTTCTGAAAGAAAAGAAAAACTAAAGATTAGAGTTTTAGAATATCTAAAACTTAAAAATTAAAATCGTTCATACACAGATTTTCTCTTATACAAAAGGTACTAAATAACTCACCTTTTTTTTTTTTCCCAGTACCGGGGATCGAACTTAGGACCTTGCTTGCACTTGCCAGGCATAACTCACTATTTATTTATTTATTTATTTATTTATTTATTTATTTATTTATTCCAGGACCAGGGTTCAAACTCACGACCTTGCACTTGCCAGGCAGGCACTTGTGCCATGAAGCTATCTCTCTAGCCCCTATAGCTCACATTTTAAATGTGTTTGTATGTATGTATGTATGTATGTATGTATGTATGTATTTTGAGATAAGGTTTTATTACATGGCCCAGATTGGCTCCAAACTCACTTTTCTCCTGCCTTAGCTTCCCTAGTGCTAGAATTACATGTGTGTGCCTCCATGCCTGACCTGCCCATTTTGTGATGGTTTTTGTAGCTATTGTTTGGTCCTGGGGGTTGAACCTAGGATCTCACACAATGTGGCATATATTCTACTGTTAGGCAGCTAGGTGGACATTAATGAGCCTGACAGATAAAAGGTGAAAGACTGTAAAATAGTATGGATTTCCAGGTAAAAAAGACATTTTAAAGTCACACATTATGGACAGCCCAGTATTTGACCATAAGTATTTTACAGTAAATTCTGCCTATACTTCTTGCACAGTTGCCCATTTGTCTTGATTAAAGTTTTTCATCAAGGGAAGAGAGGACCGAAGACCAAGAAAATGAGGGACTGGTTTCTTGCTGAGTCAGAACCGGACTTCCCAGTGACATTACTACTGCACGCAAAGGTTGTATTTTATTATATTAAAAAACAAACAACAGAATTACCACACTGGCAAACTCAGGGCCTCAGATTACAGGTGCCTGCTACTGGCCTGGATTCCACTGGTGAGAAGGGGGATGGGGGAAGGGAGGGAGAGAGAGAGAGAGAGAGAGAGAGAGAGAGAGAGAGAGAGAGAGCCATGTTTCCAAATTTTTGCTATTTCACAGAAAGGTGGTGTTTTGCGGCTTTGGCAGGCTTGCCCCTGGGCCCTAGGCCTGGGGTTGGGGAGGGCTCCAGGTGCAGGCCTAGGCACAGCTATTGTGTGTTGGTGTCCTTCAGGTACGGGGTCACAGCACCCTGAGCCTTCAGCGAGTGGCCCCTTGGCCTGGCGCCCGCCAGAAGTGTGTCACATAGGCTGGAGCTTCACAAATGCACAACCGGCGGAGCACGGCGGGGCGGCAGGGCGTGTGCCTGCCTTTGTGCGTGCCAGACGCCAGATGGGACGCAATTAGGGACAGCACCCGCGGGTCAGATGGCAGGCTCCCTACGGACCTGCAACTGCTGCTACAGACGTTTTGGCGGGAAGAGAAAATTTAAAAATAAATAAATAAAGGAACATTTCCCCTCTCGGTGGCCGGCCCTTCTGACAGTTGTGTTTTTGACTTTGCGTGTGCTTGGGGGCGGGGTTGCCACTCAGAAACCAGCTTTTCCCTCTGGATTAAAGCCATTTGCTCTGTCTGATCTGGGCCAACAAAAGAAGGGGAGTTTCCATCTGGCCTGGGGGCAGAGACCAGAACGGTGTTCGCACTCGGGTGCCCAAAGACCATTGTTAGGCAGGCCCTTTGAATGCAAACAATGTCAGTGAGGATAGAATGTAGGTCCGTGCATGGCCGCCCTGTAAGAGTATCCAGGAGGGACCCTAGCATCCTCAAAGAAAATTCCCCAAGTGTATCCTGGCCCAGTGTTCTTGGCCAGAGCAACACCTGGCAGGTAAGAATGCTCTCCCAGGTGTGGATTCGAGGTGTGATGAGAGACTGATGGGGATGTGGTAAGAGGGGTGGGGCCTGGCAGAACCCTGCTGCAACTGTAGCCGCGCGCCCTTGGTCGTCGCCCTTTCTCTAGACCTCATGGCAGAAATGATTACAGTACATATGACTGACAAATCAGGGTCAACAGCATGGCCACCACAGAGACAGAGTGGTAAATGCCCTATGTAGCTTTGAACTGAGTGTTCAGTTCTGGGACATTACAGCCCTGGGCCAGTGGACCTGGGGGCACCGAGAGTTTATCAGGTCCCTCCCATTTTCTAAGCATCTATGCCACTGATCTGTCCTCTGCAGGTCCAAGTGTTCTGTCTAGAAAGCTGATTCTAACACATTAGCACATTAATCACAGAAGGCGGGAGCCGTGTGTACACATCAAGAACCTGTCTGAGACCTGGGAGTTAAGAGAGGGCTTCCACAGACCAAGCGGAAAGAGGAGAAGAGGTCCCTACTTTGGGATCAAGGCAATAACAGGCATGTTTGCCCGTAGCCAGGGTGCCTTCTTCCTATCCCTGCATTTCTAAGGCATTTTAGAAAAAACAGATGTCCATCAGCATTTGTATGATGAGTCTGTGTGGGATGAGACAAAAAAAAAAAAAAAAAAAAAAAAAAAAAAAAAAAAAAAAAAAAAAAAAAAAAAAAAAAAGCCAGAGATGTTTTTGGTGTTTCAGAAATTGTCTTCCGGCACTGTGTGGCTAGTGTGAGGGCTCAGGAGTCCCTATCTGCTGCTTCATGGGGGTGACTTGGACAAGTCCTTAGTCTTGGTTTTTGTTGATAGCAAGGAAAGAAGAATAACCAGTTCACAGGAGCACAATAAAGATGGAACAAACTCTGTGAAGGCCATAGATTCATTACAACAGTGATGACGATAGTGACAATGATGGTCTTTTCAGTACTTACATAGCCTCTTTGATAATCTGCCACTCTTTCCCCATTTTCCCTAAAGCAAAGTAATGTTCAGAATACTGGCGTTCTTAAGATTATCTTTGTTTTGTTTATTTTTGTTTTTAAGATGAGTATGTGGGCTATATTATCCAGGTTGACCTTAAACCTTGGAGTCCTATTGCATCAGCCTCCTGAGAAGGGTTATAGGCCTGTCATAGCACCTGGCTTTAGACTATCTTTTTCACTTATTTTTATTTCTGTAACTCTGAGAGGCATAGTGCTGCAACCACTGACATATGTGTCTGTTCATCGCTTGAGGTGTGATGGGCTTGAATTGGAATGTGCTTCAGGTGTAGAGCACACACCAGATATCCTAGACTTAGTGTAAAAAAAGAATGTAAAACATGTCATATGCTGATTTCATGTTTATATAATGTATCCATTGGTCTAAGTAAAAATGTTAATTTCTCTGCTTCTCTTTGCTTTTTAAAATGTGGCTCCTAAAAAAGTAAAATTATTTATGTGGAGTCCATTGCAATTGAACACTGCTATGTAAGTGTTAGGAAAAAAGGCTACCTTGTACCATCTATCCTCAAGCTCCCTCGGAAAGCTGGCTAATTGGATGAACAAATTCTTTTTTTAAATGTATTTGGTTGTAGCTGGTCATGGTGGTGCACGCCTGTAATCCCAGCACTTGGGAGGCTGAGGCAGGAGGATTGGTGCAAGTTCGAGATCAACCTAGGCTACAAAAGTGAGCTCAAGGCCAGCATGAACTGCACAGCGAGACCCTGTCTCAAAAAGACAAAAAAAAAAAAAAAAGTATTTGGTTGTTACTGGGTCTTACTATACAGCTCGGACTCATAGTGATCCTCCTATTTACAGCCTCCCTGGGGGTAGGGTTGGCATGACATGTGGTGCCAGGGATTGGTCCCTGTGCTTGCCTAAGCTCGGCTAAGCAGGTGCTTTAGTCTGCTGACCTATCTCACTGGCCCCATGAATGAACAAATTCTGATCTGTTTTTGTCTTACCCTTGGGAAACCTGTCCCTTCTTGTTCATGTAGATCAGGAACCAAGGCAAGCCTGTGCCCTCAGGTTGCCCAATACAGTTTAGGAGGTGGAAGCTTTGGCTTCTAGGTCTTATCTTTAAGCACAAATAACAGGGAGAGCTCAAACTGAAAGAGTACTTGCTGAAGACTGCTAATATTTGTGTTCTGATGATTTAATAGGCTTTTTCTTTTTTCCTTTATACATTTAAATAAAAGTACAAGAACATTAAGGCCTTAGCGCATATTTTGACATAGCGAGAACTATGGCTACTAGAAGGAGGTGTCTTTATTTCTCTTTTTGAGCAGAGGTAAGAATAGTTCATCAGGAAGCATGTTACCTCCCATATACAGTGATTCTCCACCGGGACTGCAAAAGAGAAAAATAATTCCTTCTCACTTCTGGGAAGCAACTAAATGGGCCTCACTTTGCTCCCACTGAGGGGATGACTTCACACTAATTCCTTTGTACTTTGGTCTAGGCCGAGCAGAATAAGTTCATTTTCTTAACTTAAAATTCTTTCCTAAATACTTTAGGTGAGATTTATTTTTTATTTTTGGTATCAAGGAGTGAACTCAGGGCTTCCAGCTTGCTAGGCAAGCATTCCACCACTGAGCTAAATCCCCAGGCTCCTGCGATTTAATATTCCACTGCATTTGTTTTTACAAATGAAAATATGCCATCAGAATGCTGAATGAAGTTAGGCTGGGGCTGAGGCTGTCCAGGGGTGGGTGGTGCAGGTAAGCTGCTGGTTTCTGTGATTTAGGTACTACTCATTCTGCACTCATTGTGCGGATCTTCTCCAGCTGGTCTGCAGCCCAGAAAACTAAGACTGTCCCTTCCTGGGAATGTAGCAGCCTTATGGGTGTGGCTTGCAGAGAAAGCCTAATTGTCTAAGGTGGGAGGATACCACAAACTGTCTTCTAGCTTCATATTTGTCGTATTTCCCAAATGCTATACTCTATAGTTGGGCAGACCATTCATCTTTTTCATTGAGAGCACTGGCAAAAAGCTTCTACACTTCTACCCAAATCCCAAGTCTGTGACTCTAATGGAAAGGGAAGAAATGGCAAGGGTCAGGGAGATAGCTCATTGGCACAAGTGTCTGCCTGGCAAGGATAAGGTCCTGAGTTTGATCCCCAGTACCCACCCCAAAACAGAAAGAAAGAAAGAAAGAAAGAAAGAAAGAGAAAGAAAGAAGAGAAGAGAAGAGAAGAGAAGAGAAGAGAAGAGAAGAGAAGAGAAGAGGAGGAAGCAGGACTGGTGTATCATGTTCACAGACAAGGGGCCTGAAGTTTTTCTCAGAATAACGCTTACCCAGAAACAGCATAGGTGAAAGATTATGATCACATGAGGTTTCTTATCTGATCAGTCCCTCCTTTTCTAAAAAAATTATTTTTTATTTTTTTGAGACACCCTCTCTATTTAGTTTGGGTTAGCCTTGAACTCACTATGTAGCTCAGGCTGGCCCCAAACTTGTGGCAATCCTCCTGCTGTAGTCTCCATAGTGCTAGGATTATAGGCCTGTGTCACCATGCCCGGACATCCTTTCCTTTTGGATGATGCACAGACCCAGTGATAATCATGAAAAAATGTGATTGTGATAAACCTACTGGTTTAATACTTTAATACTTGCTGGACTACTCAGTGCTCTAGGACCATCTTTGTGGGAATTGGGCTTGTGCCACTTTTTATCTTCACATTAGACCCAGTAGGGGCTGGCCTCAATGTCAGCCATTTATAACATGAGATGCTGAGTATCTGATAATTGTATGGTGGGCAGGAAATATGTGTGTGGGTTAGTGGGCTAGAAAGACGTGAAAGAAGAGGGTATAAATGTTTTGCTGGGAATGGTTGGAAGTGATAGGAAGTGTCTCATGATTCTCACCCTCTCTCACACCTTCCTTCAACTGTGAGACTCAGCCCATGTACAAACTCTGTGGTCTAGATATGACCACATCACTCATCTCATCTGAAATCTTAGTTGACTCCCTGCTGCTCACAGGCAGGGACTGGGGGCATTTATGACCTAACTCCAGCCTTTCCTCCCAGCTTGTTCACTCACATCCCCCAGATTCTCTCTTCTCTTCGGGATCCTTATTGTTCTGGTCAGATGCCTTTTATTTTTATCATTGATTTATTTTATGGCATGAGGGATTGAACCCAGAACCTCAAATGTCACTGAGCTACATTCCCACCCCTTTTTGTCCTTCAAAAATGCCTTGGCTCTGTCTCTACTACTTCAAAGTCTCATCATCCATTCAAGGCCCAACTGCTTCTGCTGTCTTTTTCATGAAATCTTTCTGGATCTCCTGAGCTAGGAATTTTCTTTTCCTTCTCAGAACACTCATGGTCTGTGGTTTGTATATTTCTGTTAATACTTTTGGTGTATACCTGGTTCCATGAATTCTGCATAAATTGGATCACTTCTTTATATACCTTAGGACATTAAGCTGATGCACGGCTCTTGGTAGGTAATCAGATTTGTTTTGATTGACATGAAATAAAGCTGTCAAAAAAATGTGCTTTCCAATACTGATATGGCAGCAGGGCAGAGCAGCTGCAAAGCAGATGAAACAGAGATCTAAGAGTGAATGACTCCTGCCCACCTCAAAGCACATGGTCTTTATTTTCCAGAACTGAATCTGCTGGTAGCTGGGCAGCCTAGTGAGCCTTCCAGTGAAGACCTATTTTTCCCCTTCTCTTTTCAACTTTGAGCCCTACACACCTGGATCTTAGGAGGAATAATAGAAGAATTGGAAATACAAGACGCATTTAACAAAAAGAAGCACTAATTTTGAAAGATTATATTGTGTTGGACTAATCTTGTAATTCAGACAGCTTAGTTTTGATCCCTTTGTGCTTATTATTTACTTGTTTTTATAGTGCACTTAAAGTAAACTTTAGGATTTGTTGGGTTTTAATCAGTGCTTCCCAAACTGGAATGTGCACACTACAGAAGATCTTATTTAAATGCAGACCCTGATTCAGTAAGTCTGGACACAGGCTATAATTTTACATTGCCCTGGTGGTGCCTTTGCTGTGGTTCCAGTGATCACAACTTGAGGAGAGGCAAAGCCTCATAGATGATTTTCAAATTGTGTACAGTAACTTAGTTTCTTAAATCGTCTTTCTCATTTTGAATTTCTATAATATCCTATTTGTGTTCTAAAGGCCTATATAGTGAATTCTATTTTGTTGTATCTATGCTGTACTTTAGAAATAATCTCTACATTTTTCCCTATAAACTTCATCTTCCTGGCCTCAAGTAGTTCTTCAGAAATGTTTGTTAAATGAATGAATGAATGAATGAATGAATGAATGAATGGGAAAACAAGACTATTCTTTGGTATGCTTGTGCCTTTCAGAGAAAGCTGAGTCCAGGAAAGGAAAGCAAGATGCTCTGTGAAGGCCTTCCTCCCAGAGGGCTGAGCTCATGCCTAACACAGAAGCCATTTCAAACTAACTTTACTGCATTCCTTTCAGATGTTGTGAGCTTTGGAGTCACAGTTTGGAATGTGCCACTAGAAAGGACATAGTGCCTCAAAATCACCATTTCATGTGTTTTTGGGGACTTATTGTAATCTGTGTAATTGTCAATACTAATTAGAGAACTCCGGGGCTACCAAGCTGATTAGGCTTTCTTTATTATTTCTTTCTACTTACTTTCCAACATTTTGGCATCACTCATATGCCATTCACAGAACTGCTAGCCACCCAGAAAGCTTTCTACTAGCATTCTCGTCCTCCTTTATGCTGAGTTTCCCATAACTCCTCATTGAGAATCAGAGTAAAATAACAAGGACTTAGCATGATATTCTAGGTCCTTTCCTTCTTCCCAGCAGTGTCTTCACTCTATCACTATCCAACCAACTCCTGTCAAACAAACCATTTTCTGAACCTGAGTATGCTTTCAAGCTTCCATGGTTTTTCTTTTGCTTTTCCCTTTGCCTGAAATTCCTCCTCTTTTGCTCACTTTGCAGCCTTTTCCTTCTGGTCCTGCACAATCCCAGTGAGTCCTCTCACACCCCACGTGAAGCCAGTCCTCTGCTAGAATCCTCCTCTGCTCCATCTGGCTTTCTTCATTCATCACTGTATCACAGCTGGAGCTGTATCTCTATCTTCTCCTTCTTCAGCACTGGGGGGTTGGGAGCCCCTCAACACATGAACAATGAAGTCAACAGGGAAGCACTTTAGCCACCACTACTCATTATAGTGATTTTCCCCTTCTGACAATTTAAAAAAGAATGCATGTAGATCCTGCACCCAATACGTGCCAATGTCATGACCTTCCAATCTTATTTGTGCTTTGTAACTTCATGCAGTACATGTCACTGTCTTAATTTTACATACAAAAATATTGAGGATGAGGGAAGTAAATACATTGTTCCTGGGCTTTCTATTTTTTGTCTGCAGACTTGAGGCCTAGAATTC
>PVKN010042605.1:0-10369 GCA_004027915.1 Capromys pilorides | reverse complement strand
AAGTATTCTAAAGAAGAAATAAAATGGAAAGGCATAATACAGCTGAATGGAAATAAAAGTCTTATGGATGAAACAACGAGGTGATTGGAAGCAGAAAAGAGAGGAAACACAGTAAGAGCAAAACCATACACTTATGTACACAGGATGAATTCAATATTGGTCCTAAGAACCTTCAAAAGGTTTTTCACAGTGACGATACCAGTGTGCAGCACTGGAACTGTGCTTCGAATGCATGTTCTTCTGGTCTTTTAGATGTGTACTGCTTCCAATATAAACTCAGTTATTGCTATACTCTCAAGTAAATGATTGGTTAACCAAAAAGGGTATTAAGTGAGAGTAAGAGACTACCCAAAATGCCACACGCTTGACAGGCTACATTTTTGTACATCCTTGGACTTCTACATGTCTGTGTAAAAATATGTAACTGATTTTATCAAATTCTAAAGAGATTTATTAGAATATCAATGATTGACCGAAAATACCAATTGGAAGAGAAAGTCTAAGATGTTTGATACTCAGAAAGACAGTGATGATAAGCTCAATTATCTGTTATAGGGTAATAGTACCATGAAGCTTCTCTGCTGGAGGGTTGAGAATGTAAGTTAACAGACCAAAAATTGAAGAAAATTTTGGGCTACGAGGATAGGCAACATTTTGACCCTAGCCCTTCCAGGTCAGTGAGGACTCAGGACATAAGTGAACCTATGCTGTTACATCCTATAACTCAGTGGCTTCCCAAATTTTCTGTTCAAGAAGATTAAGGGACCTCAGAGAAAAGGAATAAATGAAGTATAGTGTGCCTAAGGAGAGTCACCTACAGAGGGGACATTCTCTCAGGCTTTCACAGAGAGCAAACTGGTCAAGCAATGGCTGTGACACATCCCACTGGCTGACACTGGCAAGAGTTCAACAAAGCACTGTACATGGTTCCAAAGTTAATCCTGAGGGGATATGACCCTGGAAGATACAAAAGATCTTGAATCCATGAGAAATACATGTATCTCCTTTCTGCGTTGACCTACAATCTCTCAGGAACACAGACCATTAAGCCACCTATCTGTGGTGAGCAAATGAATGAAATAATAATTAGAGCCAAAACATTGAGTTCACCAGTATTTCTGAAGGAGTATCATATAGTGGAATCAGAGGAATATAGTGTTAAAAATAAAGTGTGTTTACCAGGGTATAAAGTTCCTGTAGTATATGGTTACGACCTGCAGTAACATATTTCCCAGAACCATGAGAGAGACATGTGGCTTGCTTTTTAGAGTTGTCAGTGAAACAAACATCCCACTGTGACATGTGTGGCTGGCTTCCCCAGCACTGGTTACAGGCTACATGCCAAGGGAGATTGTTTTTTCACAGGCAGGATTTAGAGAATGTTTGGTGCAGTCTTGAGCTCACAAAATTTGGATGGCTTTTAAAAAATACAGAAAGGCTGGCAAGATTGCTGAGCAGACTAAAGGGCCTGCTTAAGCTGACGCAGAGACTAGGGGTTCGATCCAGGACATGCTGTGCTGGACCCACTCCTGGAGTTGCTGAGAGTGGAATGAGACTGGGTGTGATGGTGCATGGCTGTAATTCCAGTAGTTGGGAGGCTGAAAACAATAGAATCACTATGAGTTACAATCTGTGTAATGAGGCCCTGTAGACCCTGTACTAAAAATGCAAAAAAAACAAAAGGAAAGGAAAAGATAAAGAAAAATAAATAACCATAATTGGGAAACTGAATATTTGTTTAGAATGATAACTTATAATAAGCGTTACAATGATAGAAACTACAAGATGAAATCCAAGGTAAAATATATAATGGCTTTAGTGTAAATCAACGTAGCAAAAAATCTGCAAATTTTACAGGAACACATTGCCTTGTGGCTATATACCAAGAGATCAGGAGTGACAGGTAAGGGGTAAAAATGCAGGCAAGTTCTTCTTATGGTATCAGCACTTCTGTTCCCATCATGTTTTAAAAATAGCTTTTCAAATTACAATAAACAAGCTTTTAATTGTTCATATTTAGCCACACAGAAATAATTGACATAAATAATAAAGATTTTTATCAGTGACAAAAATCCATATTCCCAGATACTGGTTCATTACCCCTTCTAGTAGTTTGGAATGACTTATGAGTTCTCATTCAAATTACTGAGAATAATTAGAACTATTGTACTCATAGCCTCCCAGCTAAAGCATCCTTCATTTGAGACATAAGACTATATATAAAATGATAAGATTCACTATGCTTTTTGTGTGTTCTATAGTTTATGTAAAACTGATAAAGGCTCTTTAGCAGTGAACCACACCTATAGACTGGACAGCCTAGCAGTACAAAGATCACCACTGCCTTCTGTATTTGGTCAGACAGTTATAAAAGAAGACAAATTCACTGATAGTTATGAAGATAGCCAGATACAATTCTGTCTGTTTTCAGAAACTAGCCCTTAGAGAACAGATGCCCTTCCAAAATGAAATTTCAGGGAAATACAGAATAAACAATTCCACTGAAGATTGCCAAAATTACTGTCCACATGCTGAGATGATATTTACTTAAATATGGAATACAAGAATGTGATAAACTTTCCTTACTTTAGAACATAGATTGTGTTCCTCAAAAAATAAATACATTTAGTTATAATATATAGTAAAGTGCATCTAGTTTTGGTTCTCTCTCTCAGATAACATTTTGCAAAATCACATAGACATGGCAGGAAAAATAATTCACTATTTCAGGAGAAAACTCTATGTTTTATGAAAAGTAACTAAAAATACATATGTGCTCTTTCTCTTGGACTTCTTATCTGATTATCTCCCTTAAAATCCAATTGTGATATTAAAATGACAGCAATCTGACCACAGTACAACAAAACTGGAAATAAATGAGAAAAGAAACCAAGGAAAACCAAAAATACATGAAATTAAACAAAACCCTCCTTAATAGCCAATGGGTTACACAGGAAATTAAACAAAAAACTAAACAATATCTACTGTTTAATGAAAATTCAAACATACCTACCAGAACTTATGGATGCAATGAAAACACCTCTTAGAGGGAAATTTATTGCTCTGAACTCACACATTAAGAAAACAGAGCAAGAGTAAATAAATACCCTAATGCTGCACATCAAACATCTAGAAAAGGAAGGACCAGTCAAACCTGAAGCCCAAAGCCAGGAGGAAATTATAAAGATTAGAGCAGAAATTAATTCAATCGATAAAAAAGCAATACAAAGAATTAATGAATCGAAAAGCTGGTTCTTTGCAAGGTGAAACAAAATTAATAAGCCCCTAGATAGCCTCATCGAAATGAGGAAGAAAAAACACAAATTCAAGCAATAAGGAATTGAAAAGGTGATATTAACACAGACCCAGTGGAGATCCAGAAGATCATTCATAGCTACTTTGAGAACATTTACTCTTAGAGATGTGAAGAGACAGATGAAATGGACAGATTCTCAGAAGGGTACAGTTTACCAAAACTGTATCAAGAAAATATAAGAACTCTCAATAATCCAGTAACAGCCAATGAAATATAAAATGTAATAATATTAATAACAAAAAACTACTGACAAAGAAAGGTCCAGGTCCTGATGGATTCACAACTGAATTCTTTAAGATATTTACACAAGATATAATCCTAATATCCTTCAATCTCTTCAATGAAATTAAAAAGGAAACAATCCTCCCAAAAACATTCCTGGAGGCAAGTGTTATACTAACACCGAAACCACAGAAAGGTGTAACTAAACAAAGAACTACAGGCTAATCTATCTCACGAACATAGATGCAAAATCCTCAATAAAATGCTAGCAAATAGAATACAGTAAATCATTAAGAAGATAATTCATCATGACCAAGTTGTATTCATCCCAGGAACGTAAGGATATTTCAACATACACAAATCTATAAGAGAAATACACTATATCAATAGAGCCAAATCTAAAAAACACATGATCATCTCAGCTGATGCAGAAAAAGATTTTTACAATATCCAACACTCATTCATACTCAAAATTCTATAGAAAATTATAACAGATGGCCTCTACCTTAATTTGATAAGAGGCATCTATGACAATCCAACAGCTAGCATAATTCTGAAAGGAGAAAACGTGAAATCTTTTACTCTTTGATCTAGCACAAGACAAGGATGTCCTCTATCACCACTCTTATTCAATACAGTTCTGGTATCATTAGCTACAGCCGATAGACAAGAGAGAGAAAAGGAATAAGAAAAGGTAAACAAGAAGTCAAACTATCATTATTTGCAGATAACATGATAGTCTCCTTGGAAGATCCAAAAAAATTCTATCAAGAAACTTCTAGAATTAATATGCATATGCAGTAGCATAAGCAGGAAACAAATCAACACACAAAAGTCAATAGCATTCCTCGTAGACGAAAAGCACATTGAGAGAGAAACTAGAGAACCAATACCATTTGCAATAGAATCAGAGAAAATTAAATACTTAGGAATTAATCTAACTAAAAAACTAAAAGATTTATTACATGAAAACTCCAGTCCTCTCAAAAAAGAGATCCTACAGGATTTCAGAAAATGGAAATATATTCCTTGCTCCTGGATAGAAAGAACCAACATTGTGACGATGGCCATACTCCCTAAATTGTTATGCAGATTTAATGCAATTCCTATCAATATACCATCAACATACCTCACAGACCTGGGGAAATCATTTCTGAAAATTATTTGGAACCAGAAAAGACTTGGAATAGCAAAGACAATCCTAGACAGCAAAGATAAGGCAGGAGATATTACAATTCCTACTCTAAAGTTATACTAAAAAGTTGCAGTGCTAAAATCAGCATCATTTTGGCAAAAAATTAGACCTGAGGATCAGGGAAACAGATAAGAAAATGCAGAAGCAAACACAAACACACTCAGCCAGCTTAATTTCAACAATGGGCAAAATATCTTTTCTGGAAGAAAGATAGTCTCTTTAACAAATGGTGCTGAAAAACTGATTCTCCAATTGTTGAAAACTAAAATTTGACCCAGGTCTATCAACATGCGATAAACTAAAGTCAAAATAGATTAAAGATCTAAATATTAAAAAAGCAAAACTAAATTTCTTGCAAGATAAATTGTGAGGAAATCTTGAAGATACTGGGGTAGGCAAACAGTTCATTGACAAAAATCAAAGCGTACATTTAACACTTGAAAGAATCAACAACTGGGACCTCCTCTGGCTGAGAAGTTGTTGCACATCAAAAGAAATTAGTCACAGAGTGAAACGACCGTCCACAAATTTTGAAAAAAAATTAACTAGTAAGTATTCAGACAAAGGTAATATATGTATCATTTATAAAGAACTGAAAAAACATTAGGTTCCCAAAATTCAAAGACCCAATCTAGAAATGGGCATCTGAGATGAACACACACTTCTCAGAGAAAGGAATTCAACAAGCCTATAAATACATGAAGAAGTGCTCCACATTGCTAGCCATTCATAAAATGCACATTAAAACAACAGTTTAGATAGCATCTCACCCCAGAAAGAATGGTTTATCATAAAGAAATAAACCAAAAATGAATGTTGGAGAGCTTGTGGGGAAAAAGGAACACTTCTCCATTGTTGGTGGGAATGCAGACTGGTGCAACCATTATGGAAATCAGTGTGGAGACTTCTTAAATTCTAGAACTGGAAATCCCATTCAACCCAGCTATCCCCTATTAGGAATTTTCCCAAGAAAACTGAAAATATCATGTCATAGTGATATCTGTGTACCTATGCTTATAGCAGCACAATTTGTGTTACCCAAATCTTAGAAACAACCAAAATGCTCATCACCTTAAGAATGGTTGAAAAAGACATGGAATTTTTATTACTTAGCTATAAAGAATGATAAACAAGGAGACTTCATATAAAGGTGGATGCATCTTAAAGATATACTCATAAGTCAAATAAACCAGACCCACATGTGTAAATATCAAATAATCTCCCTAGTGTAAGAACTCAAAAGAAGAAATAAAAATGGAAAGGTACAGTACAGCTGAATGGAAATCAAGTACTTAAGGGTTAAAAAATGAAGACATTGCAAGCAGAAAAGATAGAAAACATGGCAGAAGCAAAACCATGGACTTATATACACAGGATGAATTAGGCAATGGTCCTAAGAACCTCCAAAAGGTTTTTCACACTGTGGATAGCAATGCATAACACTAAAACTATTCTTGGAATGCCTGTCATTCTGGTCTTTCAAATGTGTGGTATTTCTAATATAATTTCAATTATTGCTATATTCTCTCTAAAGTAAATTGTTGTTTTACAAGAAAACAAAAAAGGGTATTAAAAGAGAGTAATAGACAAGAAAAATGCCATAGGATTGTCGGGCTATAATTTTGTATATGCTTAATTTCTAAATTTCTGTGTAAAAATTTGTAACTGCTTTTATCACATTCTATAGAGAATTATCAGATTATCAATGATTGATGGAAAATACCAATTCCAAGTTAAATCTTAGACATCTGATATTCAGAAAGACAGTGATGTTAATCTCAGGTACCAATGTTACAGAGTAATAGTATCACTAAGCTTCTCTTCTGGGGGGTTAAGAACATAAGTTTAGAGTGCTGGGAAATTATCTCAAGTAGAATAAGCATGTGTTCAGTAGAATAAGCATTTGTCAGGTAAGCGCAGGGTCCTCAGTTCAATGTCTGGTACTGAAAAAATGAAAGAAAGAAAGAAAAAAAAAGAAAGAAAGAAAGAAAGAAAGAAAGAAAGAGAGAGAGAGAGAGAGAGAGAGAGAGAGAGAGAGAAAGGGAGGGAGGGAGGGAGGGAAAGAAAAGAAAAGAAAAGAAAAACGAAAGATTACAGACTAAAATTTGAGAAAAAGAAGGGCTACAAGGATACTCAATATTTTGGCCTTAGCCCTTCAAGCTCAGAGAGGACTCAGCACATGAGAGAACCTGTGCTATAATATCCTGTAACTCAGGGGTTTCCCAATTTTTCTGTTCAAGGAGATTATGGGACCACAGTGGAATGGGATCGACTATGTACAGTGTGCCTTCAGAAAGCTACCTAGAGAGAAATCATTTTCTCAGGCTTTCACAGAGAGCAAACTGGTCAAGCAATGGCCATGACTCATCCAGAGAATGCACACTGATAACAGTTCTACAAAGCACTGTAAATAGTTTCAAGGTTAAATCCTGAGGGGATTTTTGACTGATCTTGGAGATACATAGGATACATGTTCTATTATGCATGTCTTGCTTCAACTTGCCCTTAACCACCCAGCAGAAAAGTTTAACCACAAAGCATAAAACGTAAAGCTAGATTCGTCTGTTGAGCTGTAAAAGGCTGAAATCAACAGCTTCTAACACTGCCAGTTTTACCAATAACCCACTACAATTATGGAATATTGGACTATGTATACAAACACTTTCTCTTAGTTCAAGGAGAAGAAATTTTTGTACCAATAATAATTAGAAAAAGCATCATCTCTGCATCCTGTGCTCTGAATAACTATTATGAGGACAATAATATGCACTGTATCAATCATTGGGAATTTCTACTAACATGTTTTGAGACTGTTGCATTGTTATTTCTTATTAAAAGTAATAAGAAAAGCAATTGTTTCACAAAAGCCTCTTCACTTTAGAACTACAAAGAGTTTATGGCTTGTGTGGCCCATTGTTCTCCACCATGATTTCCTGAGGATGCCACAACACGTTGTTTTAATTGGACAATAGTGGTAAGTGCTCAAACAGAGAAAAGGAAAAGTGTGCATAAGCAAAATTACTTTTCCCAAGTAAGGAGTGAGCAATAATAATCAGGGTGGAAATAAACTGTAAAGAAAAATGCTCAATGAGGGATCAGAGAGAGAAGAATGTAGCAAATATAATGTGGTATAATGATAGGAAAGACTTTTATAACACTTTAGGTTGAAGAACATGAATGCGATTATTAAGGTGTGAACAGACTACATGGCATCAGAGGTGGAAAAATTTTGATGCCAGGAAATTTGTTTCTGATAGTGTATAAACTGATACTTTCATGCTTCTGATGTAACATCTATCATCGTCATATCCAGCCTTTCCACTAACTTATATTTCTAGCTCTCATCCTAACTTGAAAGGTCTACATTCTTTTCACAAAGATTTTACTCCTAATACATTCTCAAAATTTCCTAGTGCTACATGTCCAAGAATAGCTCATTGAAAACCACTGTGCTAGCTGAATGTCTTAGTTCCTCTTCTCTCATTGTTGGGACAAATACCCAACACTCAAAATGAGGGAAGGAAAGGTTTATCTAGCTCACAGTTACTGGAGCTTTCAGTCCATATTCAGCTGACTCCAAGGCAGAGTGGCACATGGCAGAGGGCATCCTTTCATGGCGGTGGGAAAGAGCAAGAGCTAAGGAAGGGAGAGTAGCAGCAGCTCAAGTAACTAACTTCTATTCCTTCCATATACTGAAATGCAAATCACCTGCCCCCAGGGAAGTGCAGCAACTATTTCCACAATAACCAATTATGAATTCCAAAGCCACCCCTGATGACTGCATGAGGCTTTGGAGGGACTCCTGTACACAAACCATAACACTGAACCTAAGTTTTGTAATTCTTAATCTGAAGCATTTTGCTGTTCCTCCAAGCAGGCAAACGAAGACAATAGGGTCTGTATTGCCTGGATCCAAACTGCAGCATAATGACTATACTTCACAAGACAACACAATCTTAGTAGTAAGACACTAAGAATGGCTGCTATCTATGGTCACTTATTTGACAGAGCTGCTGCCAATGAATTGGGAGTCAGGCTTTAGCTGAAACCTCAGACAACTGAATAGTCTCTTGTATGAATTTTGCTTAGTGATTTTACTTTCCTTCCCTAAACAAGAATTTGTGACTGTTAATGACAAATGTTTTAGCTATAGAATAAAACACACACACTGGACGATACATGAAATTCTTGATCAAACATAATTTTAACGTGAAATATTAATTTAATATGCTATGACCACAAAATAAGAAGCAAAATAAATCACCCTTCAAGGTCTCAACCCAACTTAGTTTGAAATGTTTCACGAATGGGAAAGTCTCACCCTCTATCACCTGGCTGGTAGCAATCTGGTCCTCTGATCCCACTCAGTTGTTCTCACTTCAAAAGAGACTTCACTCTGCTGGGTACTTGTGTGGCAGCACCGAATTTCTAGGGCTCAACTGGCACCACAGGCAGACTGCCCAGGTGTCATATACCGCTGATCATACCGTAGGCTGTACAAAAACAAAACAGAGAATCAAATCAATTACATGGAAAATGTGTAAAGAAAAAATTCCTAGCATAACTATGAGGTGTGTTACTCTGAAACACAGGCTGGGAGGTGAAATCTCACTCCTAGTGCAGGTGTCATGCTTATTTTCCAGTATTTTCTTTTTATTGACCATTCCATTACTATTTTTTTATGTATTTAGTACAAGACCTACAGAGTCTCACTACACAGATCAGACTCATAGTGATCCTCTTGTTTTCAGCCTCCCAGGCACTGGGATCTCAAGTGAGCATCACCATGCCGAGTATCATTCACCTTCTCAGTGTTCCTGAGTTCGGGTCCAGCACAGCCCACCAGGGATCCAACCTCAGTGTTTGCATTAGCCTAAGCATGTTCTTTAATTCACTGAGATATCTGGCTGGCCTTATTTTTCCTTATTTACTTATAGTATGATATTTGTTTGTTTGCTTTTATACCTGGTATCCAACTCAGGACTTCAGCTTGCCAGGAAGGTACTTAAGACACTGAGTTATATCATCAAATCTACAATATGAAATATTATGTGGGATGTAATAACTTTACTTTGTTCATGCCAAAGATATTTTCTCATAAAATTAGGAGCTGGAGTTAGAAAGAATTAACAGTTGTACATCATCTATGAGTCACAATAAGTTTGCTGCTTAAATCTTCATGTCATCATCATGGGGACTTATTTCTTAAGGCACACAAATTTTTAAATGGAATCTCAGGTACACTGTATATAATGTCTCATAGTCTGTTATTACAAAATCCTTTCATTGCTTTAACCTACTGGAGAAAATATGAGCTATCTGGCACAAGCCATCTTGTGACCAGAACCTGAACTGTAGTCTGTCCATGGTCCACTGGCAAGACTTCTGTTAACAACAGATCCTTCTTATGGGTGGGTGGGATTCACCACACATTGCAGGAGACTTTCCAGACTTCTACAGTTCTCTCTGATAAATTTAAGGGTTTGTTATATGGTATAATAAGATCACACTGCTTTCAACCATTGTTTTTGATTATATAAATTTTCTGAAATTTATTAATTTGACAAAATCCCAGAAGAGTATAGTTCCACATAAATAACCACTATGGATATTCTCTATACAGTATACCCAGCTAT
>PVKN010042604.1:0-10371 GCA_004027915.1 Capromys pilorides | reverse complement strand
AAAAAGGGAAGGAAAGGTGGGTTGAGGGAATTGGAAAAAAAGAGATCGAAATATATCATGCACAGGCACAAATTCCCTATGATTAATATGAGCATTGTAGATATCTAGAATGTAGCAGTAAACTTAATGAAAAAGAAAGAGGGACTGGGAAGATATGTCAGAGGCATAAACACCTACCTGGCAAGTACAAAGTCCCGAGTTTGATCGCCAGCCCCACATGCCATGCCAGCTCTGAACCCAGGGCACACTGTGGCACCAGGAACGGGGTGTGGTGGTGCATGCCTGTAATCACAGTACTCGAGAGTGTGAGACAGGAGGATTTCTGTGAGTTTGAGACCAAGTTGGAGGGCTGTAAGAATGAACATAAAGCCAACCTGAATTGCATAGTGAGAACTTGTCTCAAAAAAAAAAAAAAAAAAAAAGAAAAAGAAAATCAGTTTTGAGAAAGAGAAACAATTTAAAAGTTCTGATGAAGCAACTTAGTGCAAAGGTTCTGGGATCAGTCTCCAGCCCCAAATAAACAAACAAGCAAACAAACATAGAAGTATCAGTGAGGGTCCTGAGGGCCCCACCCCTTCCTCCAAACTCTGTAGGACCCTGGTGACGGAGTGCACAAGACAAGGGCTAGGGATGAGGGTGATAAGGGCATCTCTGAGCCTGAGTTTCTTCTTCTTTTTTTTTTTCCTAACAATAAAGCATTCTGCTTTATTTTTTCTACTTTGTTGGCTATTTTATCCAATGCTATGAGTTTCTTCTTCTGATGAGCTAACTTGAAGCATCTGCCTTCCCCGCAGACTACAAATGGCGGGGAAGGGTCTGCCGAAGTCTGCTCCCCAGACCATCATTGCTAAAGAAATGACAGTTGTTATGTTCAAGCTCTGGACTTTTATTTCCATGGAGAAACTTGGCTTAGGGTACTCACTCTTCCTGGAAATGAAGCCTGCTTGTAATGTTCCTTTTTGTGAAGTCACTCCCTCCCTCACCCATCCATCCATCCATCCATCCATCCATCCATCCATCCATCCATCCATGCATCCATGCATCCATAAATCCATGCACCTCACAAATATTTGGTGAGGAGGCACTGAGGACTGAGATCTCGGGGTGATGACAACAGCTATGGCTTATTCATCAGCTTCCCTGTGTTCTTGCCACTTTCCCATGACTACTATAGTAGAGCCAGGAGGTGAAAAGAGGTCCGGATCTCCCTTGTACGAAAGGAGAAATAGATACAGGGTTTACTCAGACCCATTGCTGTAGGTATGCATGCGTGTCATGCTTACCTTGTCTCCTGGCAGAGCATGTTCCGGAGTCTGTTCCCCCGTCTGCAGCTGCACCCCACAAGTGCTCCCGAAGCTGTGACTGTTTTGTAGCTCTGTGTCATTCTAAGGTTATACCCTTGGAAAGCACCTGGGCTCTGTCACACCTCCATCACCATTCTCAAACTTCCTGTTTCTCTCACAAAGAGGCTGGAAGGCAAAATCTGACTTTGCAAAGAGTTCAGGACACCTGAGCACAATGCCTGCATGAGGCTCGGGGACCAGACAGGCCATTAGCCATCTGTGACACTTTTTCCTCCACAGAGCAGTGGGGTGGCTTCAAGACTTTTGTGTTGCCCACTGCCAGGTGTTGGGTTGGTCATTTGGCTCTGAGCTGTCCCTGTGTGGTGAGCTGGGCAGATGCTGGCTGTGAGACAGGTCAGCTTGACCTTCAGATATACGCTGTGGTTGGCTGCATGGCATCAGTGTTTTCTGGAGGAGAGTTTGCCCAGAGCCTCCAAGAAGTTGAGAATAGTGACCTGCCTGGGACTCTGAGGCAAACTAGACCCTGGAACCTTCGGAGGGCTGATTTGGCTTAATGGCAGTGCTCTCAGGTAGCACAGATGGAAAGTCCCCTGGCCACAGAGGGTGGCGTCTAAGAAGAAGGACTCCAAGGAACTCTGGCCTTGACGTTGGGTACAGACACGCATAAGACATTGCTTCTCTTTAGAGGTGCAGGTTTAAGACTCTGGCTTTTCTCGAGAGGCAGGCAATCACATCTGCTGCTGAGCCTTGAATTTACCGCTTGGCTGCTTTTCATTTGCTGGAGTGATGCTTCTGGGTGAGCAAGCGGCATTCCCCCCACTCCTTTCTTTTTGTGGTGCCAGGGGCTCCACCCGCAGCCTCAGTGGCTAGTTTCACCCCTCACCATTTCTATCACTAGTGATGCTAAGTCACTAAATTGTCTGGGTTGGGCTTGAATTTGTGATCCTCCTGGTGCAGGCCCTCTTAGTGCTGGGATTATAGGTGTGCACCCCATACTCCACTGACATTGCTTCCTTATCTTAGAGGTGTACACCAGTGGAGAGAGAGAAAAATGTGCTGGCTGCACTTTCCAGGGCTTCTGCATCCTGATTGTTAAAAATACTCTGGCATTTTTCACTGGAAATTCTTTTTTTTTTTTGTTTTTTTAAAAGAGTTTTGATTGCTTATTTATTTGGCTCAGGGTCTCATAACACAGCTCAGATTCATAGTGATACTCCTGTCTCAGCCTCCCCAGTGCTGGGATTACAGGCATGTGCCACTAGGTTTTGGTGACCTGCATGGCACATAGTACCTGGGATCAAACCCAGATCCTTGCACTTGCCAGGCAGGTGCTTAGACTGCTGAGCTATCTCCCCAGCTTCTCCCTGGAAATTCTGATTGGATTGGTCAGGACTGGGCCCAGGAACTTTTAAAGTGCCTGAGGTGGGGCTCATGTGCCCATCATTCTGAGGATCAGCCCCATCCTCAGAGATGCTCTAGACTTCCCTAACCTGCAGAGCCCCATTCTGAGGAGTGGAGCTCAAGCGTCTTTATTGTGAAAGAACCCGCAGCTCTGGGAACCCAGTCATGAATTAGATTTAGTTTTGGCTCTGACTGGGGTGAGTCCCCTCTCTGAGGGTTGGTCTGTTGCTGTGACACTCGGCCACGTGTTCCATGTTTAGCACACAGCTATCCTTGCTGCCGCTCTTGGCTTCTATGTGGCTGGCGGGGTCCAGCTGGGGACAATGGTGTGAGTCATCTGGATCATTCTCCTCGCTCTTTTCAGGCGATCCCCATGTTGCTAACTGAGCCAGCCCAAACTGTAGGTTTCTATTTTGGATGAAAATTGTTTTCTAAAAGGAACTGAGCCTTGTCACCTTTGTGTCTACTTGTCGGGGGCCCTGATGTCATCTGTTCATTTTAGAAACAGGTGGATGGCTATAGACTCAACTAGGCCTCTAAGGGCCACAGCTGAGAGAGGATGCAGATGTAAACCAATGTAATGATGACTTAATAGTTACTAACAAACAAATATTAATTAAGCAAATGCTAATTATCTTGTGGGATTCTTTGGATGTTTATGTGAAGAACACATAAGGCACTCTGATCTCTACTTTTTCTTCTCTCTCTCTGCAGTGAGAGCTGCACTTGGGGCCTTTACACTGAGTTCCATCCTTAGGATTTAAAAATGTTTTATTTTAAGACAAAGTTTCATCAAATCACCAATTTTCCCAGGCTGGTCTTGAACTTGCAATCCTCCTGCCTTGGCTTCCCAAAGTGCTGGAGTATGCACACCCAGGATGGGAGCAACCCCTTCCTCCTCATTCTTTCTATTTTTACATCAGCATAACATTGAGAAACAGCAGAGTGATTCTGGGATGCTTTGTATCAGTTGCTGTTCCAACACCCCTGTTCTAAAATCAACATTGATATTTATGTTCCTGAGAAATCCTAGCAGACAGTAAACCACCTCGGTTTCTGAGCAGGGTGTGCTTCTATAGGATGGAAACCTTTCACCCAGGGTGGAAGTGTGGGAAGTGGGCAGCAGCCTTTCCTCTGCTCTGCCTGGACCAGGAGAAAAATGGAATGACAGATGAAGGCATGCCTGGAAGGATGCTCAGAGGGAAGTGGTCCATTGACCAGGCTGGCAGGGAGGTGGAGATGCCCGCTTTCAGATAGGTGAACAAATCATTCTACAATGATTAACCAAGTGTGCAGCACTGTTTCAGGCTTGGTCCTCAATGCAAAAATCTATCTATCTTTTCTTTCTTTCCTTTTTTTTTTTTTTTGTGGCCAGCTCAGTCTGCCCTGGGGGCGGGGCTGGTGTGGCATGTAGTGCTGGGATTGAACTTTGGTCTCTGTGCTTTTGCCTAAGCTTGCCTAAGCAGGCGCTTTATACCACTGAGCTATCTTGTTGGCCCCTAAAAAAATCTATCTTTCATTTGCACTTGGCCCCAAGAGCTCCATTCCTGATGCGCCTATCCTTCAGTGCAGTTCCTCTACTGAATAAGAATCACATAGTTTAAAAAGTTAAAAAAAAAAGGAATTGGTATTTTTCAGAGTAAGCTCTATTATCCAATTTAATTTCTTGCTCAATTTTCTATGAAGTACAGTTAAATGGCCTCCAGTTGTTCCCTCCTTTATTTCTCTGGTTATTTTTTTAATCAAAATCAATTCTTTTTACATGTATTTTTTCCTCTTGATGTTTAATTTGTTGCTGAGTTTTCTTTTTTCTTTTTTTTGCTGGACTAGGATTCGAGCTCATGACCTTGCACTTGCCAGGCAGGCACTTATGCCATGGAGCTATCTCCCCAGCCTGCTGAGTTTTATCATTAGTTAGACATTTTTATCAACTGCAGTTTCTGTCATTGTGAGTTTTCTTCTGTGGTCAGTAATTCCACAAAGCCCAACTTTTTAGGTTAAATTTCTAGGCATACACTTTACCCTGTGTGATCTTAGCTGCTTTTGCTTGCACTGATTCTTCCTCCTGGTATTATTTACTACAGACTGGCTGAATGGCTGATCCTATTTCTTCACTAATCTATGAGAAGATAAGAGCAATTCTCCTTGAACAATTCCAAGTGTGCCCTGCTTTACAGCGTGGTCTGTTGCTTGGCTGATCCACACTTGTCACCTTTCCTGTCACTTTAGGCTTGGGAATGAATGTGTCCTCACTGTGGGTCAGAAACTCGGTGGTATTCAGGGCAGAAGACCCTCAGAGTTGGAAGCAATCTGTGCCCATGGCCAAGTGCTCTAACTGGGTCAGGTCACTTGCCCCTGGAAAGGAGCCCTGCACACCTGGCCCTTGATGTGTCCCCTGCTGTGGATTTCCTAGGGTGTGGGGCCCATGAAGGCTGGGCTGGTCCCTTTCCAGGTGAGAGTCTTGCCCCGTGGGAAGCAGCAGGAGGCTTCTGGTGCACACAGGCCCCACCCTGGTCCAGGAGCTATTATTCCATTGTACTTCAGAAAGTCTTTTGGGATCCATGGCGGGAAGTCCAGTTTGATTCCCAAAATGTAGTGACTAAAACGACAGCAAAAGTAGCCGGATCTACATGAGGACAGGGCGGAGGGTCAGGGAGCCTGGGGCTATTGCAAAGTGTGTCCAGCTCTATGAGAGCTCACTGGGGGCCCCTTACAAAGCTGGGTTGAGTTGGTTTTCCTGGGAAGTCAGTGGAAGGCCTCAGGAAGTATCTTCAGAAATTGGTGCAAATCACGGTGAGGGCCTTGGACTTTAATAAGCCATAGGATCAGGGATTCAACCAAATTTGGTTTTCAGAGCATTTCAGATACTTACAGTGACACTGTAAAACCTAAACATATGCATATAAAGAATGCCCTCTATCTTTGTACTTATAGTTATCATCATAGAAAGACTTGAAATGGTTTATTGAAACTAGGAAGAAGTAATTTGATAAGGAAACAAGGGGGAGGGAGAAAACCAGGGAGCTAATGTAGATATTCTTAAGGCAAAAAGGAGGAGGGAAATAGAAATAGAAAATTTCAGATTCTGTTGGCTGCAAATTGATGCTAAACTTCCTGTAACCAAGGCAAAGAGCAACTAAAGCATTTTATAATACCTCTTAAAATACACATTTTACCCAAAGGATCAGTGAGCTTAATTTTCCTCTGTATTCTTCACAGCATTTAGTGAGCTTAGCCAACTTTGGTAGCAGAGAGGATGATTTAAAACATAGATTTATGTTTTGAACTTTTAACAGTACTTACATACTTTAAATCAAATTCCCAGGTGTAGCCTTCTACGACAGAGGAGATTTAAGGAATGAGCACCTCAGGGAGGAGCCCTCATTAATTTGAATTAATTCAGTAAGCCCTTACCTACCCTACTGTGTATTAATCTATGTACCTATGATATCATGACTGGTGTCATTACTTTTTCTGGAAAAACAGAGGTGGTTAAGAGTGGCCTCAAAGCATCGTAGTTTATCCCTCCTCCTCCTCCTCCTCCTCCTCCTCCTCATTTAATGATGCCATAAGCGTGTGCCATGACAGGTATTTTCCTGAATATTTGGATACAGAGAAGAAGTGCTCACACTCCTGAGCTTACTGTGGGGGACCTCCAAGTGTCAGCAATGAAGATGGGCCCACAAGAATGGACCCGAAGTGCCTGGGACCTAAGAGCCTACTTCACCTCAATAGGCACCACTGGTCACACAGAGGGTTCTGTTTGGAAGACATTGGCTTCCTCCCCAAGTTCCTTCTTTGGTCTTTCTGAGTCCAGCTGCCAGGGGTAAACCCTGTCTTCAACCCTGTCCACATTGAAGCAACTGTGGAGGATCCTTCTAGTTCTGAAAGCACTGAGCTTTCTCCTTGAAACTTGTGTTCTGGATATGGGCTCAGAGACTTTCCTCTATATAGTGGTCAAAAAGTCAACCTGGCCCTGCAGTCTGGATCCTGAGACAAAGAAATTGTCCAAGGACTCTAACCCTTTTGATGCTATTGCAGGAAGCCAAGTTCAGGGGTGGCTGCTCCCAGGTAAGGCTCCCTCTGTGGAGTCTGCTCCACCTCCAGCCTCACCCACCTGGAGCTTAGCATGCCTGGACACTAACAGTCAAAGCACAGCTCAGGCCTTCTTTTCTGAAAAGGATTAAGTCACCCTGCACATTAAGACAATCATTCTCTCCTGCTCTAATGCTGTTCTTCTTTCCTTAGGTCTGAGTAATGGCAGGCCCTCATCTCTGTCCCTGAGAGGGGACACAGCAGCAGCAGTCCTTAGGGAACATGACTGCTGACTCTGTGCTACACTTGTAAGCACCTCACACTCCATGGGCTCTGGTAAATACTGCTGTTTCCTCATTATAGAAACTCATTAGGCATGAGCTAGGATTTGTCCAGCTCCAAATGCAATACTCTTCTGCACTACAGTGCTTCATCTCTCCAACAGCCAGAGTGTGGGAGAGACTTAGCTGTCAGTTGGCAGAAGCATGGAGGTATTTGCTGGTGTGGTTCAGGAGTCCTTAGCAGCCCTCTTCACAGCAGACTGTGCGTTTGAAGTTGTCTGCTCAGAGAGACCATGCAAGACAGTCCCCAGGGACATGCTGCAAGGGGTGCCATTCCCGTGGGTATTTTATAGGGGTGCTGGACAGAATCGCCCACACCTCTGAGCACACAAGTGTGTATGGTTGTCAAAACTCATTGAATTATATGTTTAAAATAGGTGCGCTTTGTCCCATGTAAGTTATAACTCGGTCAAGTTGATTCTAAAAGAAAACAAAGAAAAAGCACCCCTCATACCCCAAGCACCTGACAGCCCTCGTCCTGCACTGCACATCTGCCCCCTTGTCCCCATCAGCTGATGTGCTCTCTGCCCATGACCTTGCCTGGTAATTGGGAGCTGGGCCGTGACAGCTGAGGGAGAGTTATATGTTTAAGGGTGACAGTGGAGCTGGGAGCTCTCGACAAACGCTGTCCTGATCTATTTTATTACCTAACACAGCTCCTACTGCTGCCACTGGCATGGGCTGAAGAGCCAGGGAGCTGTCTGTGGAAGCCAAGGGACACAGAGAGCGGAGCTCAGTGGGGACAAGGGCACCTATGGCATGGAGCTGCTGGTGACAGGAGAGATTCCAGCGTTCCAGGAACAGTTCTCCCATGTCATCTGCCCCTGAAACATAAAGCAATAGGGACTTCTCTCTCAAGTAATTGGATTCTGAGTGCTTGTATGGAGCTCAGTGGCACCAGATTTCCCTCTTGGCACTGCCAGGGACTAGCAGCACTGCGCGGGCCTCTGACTCTTGGGTTCACTGTCTGCCACGTGGGAAGGCCTGGCTCACGGGAAGTCCTGGATACCAGTAGCTCTCCCACTTGCTCTTTCCTTAATCTGGCTCCAGGTGCTCCTCCTCTGTGATGTGTCCCTAGTGAGGCTGCCTTCTTGGTTCCCACTTCCCTCCTCTGAAGTCTTATGGCCACATGGTCTCGGTCACATAGGTCACTATTGAGTCAAGTGCATTCCTCCACTCGGTTGTAGATTCCCTGTGGCCAAGGGGTGACTTTCATCCTGCCGTCTTCATCCTGCCTTGAGCCCTCAGGTGCCTTGCTGTATTTTTTCCATACCACCTACCTGCTCTCTGAAGTGATCTCACTGTCAGTTATTTATTTCAGCCCAGCAACGATCAGCTGGCCTCACTGTTTTGGGACCATGATGAGGAGCTGGCGGTGGGAAAGCCAGGGAGAGTTCAGTTTAACCACCATAGTTAAACAGGCAGAACTACAATACACAAAAAGGCTGTGAGGTCACACATGGGCCCTGATACAGTTTCCTAGGTGACTTGGCCCCTCTCCTCACTGTGGCTGACTCCTGTGCCCTTTGTGACATCCCAGGTCATCTAGTTTCACATTGTTTGGTCAGTGAAGTTCAGAGCCAAGTTCCTAAGCAGAGTGATAACCACATAACCAATTACACAAGTTGTGCCTGCAGTTGGCTTGTCATCAGACTGATTAACGGGGCTCGGGGCACATCTGTCTGCTCCTGTCTGCATCCTAATTTCTGGTAGGCTGAAGCTCAGTTATGCAAGTGTCTATATGTACACTCAAAGCCTCATGTGGTCACAGAGCTTCCAGAGACGGCTGAGTCTGCAGTGTGTGATGCTTGGCTGAAGGGCGTGATGAGCCGAGTGGTCTACTGGTTGGTGTGGCACAGTTCTGGCTGGGGTTAAGGATGTGAGTGCTACACTCACCCTACAGTGGGTAGCCTGCATGAAATTGAAGGGACATAGAGGGTCTTGTCACTCTCCCTCATTGCTTTTGTTGTCTTATAGGTCGCATGAACTGTTCTCTGCCCAGCCATCTTGCCTTGAGCTCGCTGATCATGGACTGAAACCCCTACAAACTGAGAGCTGAATAGACGTTGCCTACTTTAACTCAGAGTGTTGGGTATTTTGTTTCAGCAATGAGAAAAATAACTAAGATAAGTTCCCATCCCCGGCCTGTGGTGCCGATGCCAGGGCCAGCTCAGACGCAGTGAGGGAATGGTGCAGCCTGGCTGCTACGGCACCATCTTAGCTCTCTTCTGCTGAACTTGGCCTTGTTGCCAGGAGGTAGGTGCATGGGAATCACACTCAGTTGTTTAAGACTTTTAAAAATTCAGCTTTGCTTCGGTGAGTAGAGAACCTTTCACAAAGTCACAGAAAGAAATGAAAATGAGAGGTATCCTATCCACTCTGTAGAGGGTCCTGCATCCCTCAGCCCAGGGCATGTAAAAGCAGAGAATGTCAGGAATGGACACTGTAGCCTTCATTTTTTATGCATCCTCTCCTTTCAACAACAAGGAGTATCTTTAAATGATTTTGCTACTGGATGTGTTTCTCTTTATCACTAACAATGACTTACACTGAAAAGAAGATAAAAAGTATATGTACACCATATCCCAGAAAATTGCATGATTTAGTGTTGCAAAAGCCCATGTTTAACTATTCGCTGGAACTCCTGCAGTCCAGGGCCACAGTAATCTCTGCAATTTCCCTTAGGAAAAACATGTTGGGAACTGTCCTTAAGAGAGATTCGCGTGCTCTGCCTTTCCCTGGTGTCGCTGATCTTCATCATAGCAGAACACCGACGTGCTGGTAGGCAGCGTGCAGCTTATGGGCTGTCATTATTCTTATTTTACAGAAGAGGTGAGATTGACTAAGGTGTTCAGGGTCAGCCTGGTGGGCAATATCAGCAGATGTTCAGACCTTGGCTTACCCAACTCCACAGGCCACAAGTCTTTGCCCCTCTGCTGCGTCCCACCTCCAAGCGGAGTGACCAATGTGCCTGGCAGACAATCCCCAAGGTCTCTCCAACCTGGTGATGCCTAAAGAACATGCTATCAATACCATTAATTAATAAAGTCTCCAATCTCTTCCAGAAAGCCCACAGATTGGGAAAGAGAAGCCTGTAAGTGACACATTTTTATTTAATTATGAAAGCTCCGGAGATGGAATGTAATTTCATGCTACGTCTCCTTGGCTCACTTATTACTTTAAAGCAACTGTATCACAGAATGTATTTAAAAGAGAAATTGCTCCAGAGGATATAAAAATCCTTATATGCTTGCATCTAAATGCAGTGGCAGCACCATTAAAGGACAGAT
>PVKN010042603.1:0-10338 GCA_004027915.1 Capromys pilorides | reverse complement strand
CATGATGATAGACTTGGGTCAAGGTTTAGTTTTCGACATGTAGAGAGCCAGTTTTTCCAGCACCATTTATTAAAGATGCTATCTTTCTTCCAGTAAGCATGTTTGGTCCCTTTGTCAAAGATAAGGTGACTGAGTGTGTTTGTATTTGTTTCTGCATCTTCTAATCTATTCCACTGATCCTCAGGTCTATTTTTTTGCCAATATCATGCTGATTTTATCACAGTAGCTCTGGAGTAAAACTTTGGGTCAAGAATTGTACCTCCAGCTTTGGCTTTATTGCCCAGGATTGTCTTTGCAATTCTAGGTCTTTTCTGGTTCCAAATAAATTTTAGGATTGATTTCTCCAGGTCTGTGAGGTATGTTGATGGTATTTTGATAGGAATTGCATTAAATCTGTATAACAATTTAGGAAGTATAGCTGTCTTCACAATGTTGGTCCTTCCTATCCAGGAGCAGTGAATGTCTCTCCATTTTCTGAAATCCTCTACCATCTCTTTTTTCAGAGTAGTGTAGTTTTCATTGAATAGACCTTTTACTTCTTTAGTTAGGTTAATTCCTAAATATTTCATCTTTTTCGATGCTATTGCAAAAGGCATTGTTTCTCTAATTTCTTTCTCAGTGTGTTTGTTATCTGTGTAGAAGAATGCTATGGACTTTTGTGTGTTGACTTTGTACACTGCTATGCTACTGAATTTGTGTATTAATTCTAGCAGCTTCTTGGTGGAGTTCTTTGGGTCTTCCAAGTAGATTATCATGTTATCTGCAAATAGTGACAGTTTAACTTCTTCTTTACCTATTCTTATTCCTTTTATTTCTCACTCTTGTCTAAAAGCTATAGCTAATGATTCCAGAACTGTATTGAATAGGAGCGGCGATAGAGGACATCCTTGTCTTGTACCAGATTTGGGAGTGTAAGACTTTAGCTTTTCCCCATTTAGAATTATGTTGGACATTGGTTTGTCATAGATGGCTTTTATCAGATTGAGCTAGAGACCCTCTATACCTATTTTCTGTAGTACTTTGAACATGAATGAGTGTTGGACTTTGTCAAAAGCCTTTTTTGCATCAGTTGATATGATCATGTGTTTTTGACTTTGCCTCTATTAAATAGTGTATTACATTGATAGATTTGTATATATTGAACCATCTTTCCATCCCTGTGATGAATCCTACATGGTCATGGTGTATAATCTTTTTGATGATTTGTTGTATTCTATTGGCGAGGATTTTATTGAGGATTTTTGCATCTATGTTCATGAGAGAAATTGGCCTGTAGTTCTCTTTTTCAGTTGCATGTCTCTCTGGTTTTGGTATCAGAGTAATACTTGCCTCTAGGAATGATTTTGGAAGGATTGCTTCCTTTTCAATTTCACTGAAGAGTTTGAGGAGTATTGGGATCATGTCTTCTATAAATTTCTTGTAGAATTCAGTAGTGAATCCATCAGGTCCCGGACTTTTCTTTGTTGGCAGGCTTTTTATTACATTTCATATTTCATTGGCTGTTATTGAGTTATTGACAGTACTTATCTTCTTCATTCAGTTTTGGTAATTTGTACTTTTCTAGGAATCTGTCCATTTCTTCTCTGTGTTCAATTCTGGGAGAGTAAAGATTCTCAAAGTAGCTATAAATGATCCTCTGAATTTCTGCTGGGTCTGTAGTAATTTCACCTGTGTCATTCCTTATTGCTTGAATTTGAGTCCTCTCTTTCCTCTTTTTGTTGAGGTTAGCTAGGTGCTTATCAATTTTGTTTAATCTTTCAAAGAACCAGCTTTTTGATTCATTAATTCTTTGTATTGTTTTCTTTGTCTCAATTGAATTAATCTCGGTTCTTATCTTTATAATTTCCTCCCGTTTTTGGGCTTTGGATTTTGTTTGCTCTTCAGTTTCTAGTTGGTTTAGGTGCTACATGAGAGTATTTATTTGTTCCTGTTCTGTTTTCCTAATGTGTGAGTTCAAAGCTATAAATTTCCCTCTAAGAACTGCTTTCATTGCGTCCCATAAATTCTGGTAGGTTGTGCTTGGATTTTCATTAAATTCTAGATATTGTTTAATTTCTTCTGTAACCCGTTGGTTGCTGAGAAGGGTGTTGCTTAATTTCCATGCATTTCTGGAGTTCTTATGGTTTCTTTGGCCATTTACTTCCAGTTTCATTGCACTGTGGTCAGATAATATACACGGGATAATTTCTGTTTTCTTGCATATACTTAAGCATGACCTGTGGACTAATATGTGGTCTATTTTAGAAAATGTCCCATGTGCAGCTGAAAAGAATGTGCATTTTGAAGTAGTTGGTTGGAATACCCTGTGTACGTCCACTAAATCCAGTTGTTCCAAATTTTGTTTCTTTTCTGCTACTTCTTTGCTAATTTTATGTCTGTTTGACCTATCCTTTTCAGATGGGGGGGGGTGTTAAGGTCCCCTGCTAAGATTGTGGTATTGGATATTAGATTTTTCATGTCCATTATGGTTTGTCTTATATAACTTGCTGCTCTTCTGTTGGGTGCATACATATTTATGAGTGTTACCTCTTCATCCTGAATTTTTCCCTTGACCAATATGTAGTGGCCTTCTTTGTTACGTTTGATCAATCTTGGTTTGAAGTTTGAATCCTGTCTGCAAACAGGATTGCTACCCCTGCTTTATTTTGAGGTGCTGGAGCATGTAGTATTGTTTTCTATCCTTTCACTTTTAACCTATGAGTTTCTTTATGAGTTAAGTGTTTTTCTTGTATACAGCATATTGTTGGGTTTTGTTTTCTTATCCATTCTGCTAGTCTACTTCTTTTAATTGGAGAATTGAGTCCATTTACATTGATAGTTATAATTGAAATGTATTGTCTTATTATTTACATGACTTTTATATTCTACTGTTTACTTTTTCTCCTATGTTTAATTGGTTGTCCTGTTTGGTGGGATCTTTCTGTTCGCATTTGTTGAGTTCAGGTCGTTTTGGTCCCTCTCTAAAATATTTGTTAGTATATTGTGTAGCGTTGGCTTTGATGTCATGAAATTCTTTAGTTGTTCCTTGTCATGGTATGATTTCACTTCTCCCTTGTACTTGAAATAGAGTTTTGCTGGATATAGCAGTCTATGCTGAAATTTATTTTCATGGAGTACTTGGAGCACTCTGCTCCATGCTCTTCTTGATTTCATGGTTTGTGAAGCGAAATCTGCCATTATTCTGATGGGTTTTCCCTTAAATGTGATCTGTTTCTTTTCTCTAGCAGCTTTTAGTATGTTATTCTTCTGCTGGATTTCTGGGATCTTGATTATTATATGTCTTGATGTGTTTTTCATTGGGTTGATGTCATTTGGCATTCTGTATGCTTCAGTTACCTGAATATCTAATTGTTTTCTCATATTTGGGAAGTTTTCTGTTATTACTTCTGCCCATATTCTTTTTATGTCATTTATATTGACTCCTTCTTTCTTTTTAATTCCTATTAATCTCACATTGTTCATTTTTGCATCATCTTGCAGGTGTTGAGTTATTTTTTCCTGCATCCTGGTTGTTTTTAGGAGATCCTTTCTTGCCTTTTCACTAGCTGTGAGTGCATCTTCAAGATTTGAAATTCTATCTTCACTTTTGTTCATACAGTTTTGCCAGCTTGTGATTGAGGTTTTATTTTCTTGTATATCTCTTTGATACTGCTTCATGCGATCTATTTCTTTCTTATATTGCTCTGTCATGGAATCCATCATTTTTCTATTCTCCTCTAATTTTTTATCAATGTCTTCTTTAATACTACTTAAGTTTTTCATTATAGTTATCCTTCCTTTTTCTATTTCAGAGGTTATTTCTGTTGTCATTTCCTCTCTACCTTTCTGCAGTTGTTCTACTTTAGTCGCTATTAATTTAGAAATGACTTTTTCAAGTTCAGTAATTATTTCTGATCTCATTCCCTCTGTGCTTTTCTGCATCTGTTTTTTAACTTCAGTCTTTAGTACTTCAAATATTTCTTTTTTAACTTCAGAGCTTACCTCCAATCTGAGTTCCTCTATACGTTTCTGCATTTGTTTATTTCAGATGCTATGAATTCAGAGATTTTGGCTGCATGATTCCCAATTTCTTGTATGGTAGTGACTCCTGTATTTGTTTCAGGTGGGCTCGGGACCTGAGATTGCATTTTGCTCCTTGTCTGTATCATTCTGAGTAGCTGTGATCTTTGGTGCAGGACTGCATGCCTGCATGTTGTTCCTTGAGTCCGGGCTTGTGGATCAGCTGAGCTGCTTGTAAGGCTGGGGAGGGGTGTCTCACTCACCTGATGGGTCTGGCACTGGGCAATAGGCTGCACTGGCGGCAGGCCAGTGGAGGTCTCACTTGGCGGGCCATGCGCTGGCGGTCTGGTGCTGGCTGGTGGGCCTGGCACTGGGTGATGATGATAGGCTGTGCTGGTGGCAGGCTGGAAGTCTCCAGAAATGAAATTCTTATAGCAGCAATTCAGCCCAGAATCCAAAATCCCACATGTGAACTAAGAGTAAATCAAAAGCTTAATTTTCGGTGGGCAGCAGGGGCTCCAGCGGGGTGAACGCATGCTCCGTGGTGGGTAGGTGCCTCGGTGCAGGCAGGAGCCCTGAGCAGCGGTGGCACCGGTGCTGGCGGCCCAGGGGAGTATACTCACTTCTTTGTTTTAATGTTATGTCTTCCACTCAAACTGTGACCTGTGTTTCTGGAGCCATTCTTGCATCATCATTTGCCCCACCACTTCTGCCAATGTCTTCATTCCCACTAGTAGAGTTGCTCAGTACCCTTCCTACTGATTACCAGGAGAATTTGTTTGTTTCACCCAGAACTCCAATCCTTCAGATTACTCTGACTGTAGCCTTGGAAAGTTAAGGTTTATGGGGCAACCGTAAACAGAAGGTCCTTCTTCTGTTCCTTCTCTCAGGCAGAAGCTTTCTTTCTCTCAATAAATATTTTGCTCTTGAAAAAAAAAATAAAGTTTAAAACAACAAAAACCTGGCACTTTTCATAAAGTGGATTTCGTTTTAGAAGTCCCATAAAATACTGTCATTGCTATACCCTTAATGTTCTTCAATACAAGACAAAGAACAAAGGGGATCTCTGTTTCTTGAATACTAATATCCAAACAGTTTGGCTAATTTGAGCTATTTCTCACAGTTCATTATATATACATTAGCAAATATTTTAGATGCCAGTTTAGAAATATTCACTATTCCACTATAAGATTTCATGAAACTTTCTCTAGACTCTACATTTACAACTTCAAAATCAGTGACAACCTTAGAACCACTTTGTCTGTGTTACACATCACCTTCACTTCCAAGTGGTTGAAGGTGCAATATAGTCGAGTCCATGAGTGGTGCTACTTCTAGAGTTTTAATCCTCAAGATAAGTATCTTTTGTAATAACATGCAGATTTTTTTTTCTCATGTGGTATATATGTATGATCTCCACAGAGTAACTACTAAATACAAGTTGAACAAAAACTTCATTGAAGTAAAATACACATTGAAGTGTGTAAATCTTGTGTGTGGCCTGACCAATTTTCAAAGTGAACCTACTCATATAATGACAACCTAGAAAGATCTTCATCATCACCAGAATCCCAAAGGTATTCTTGTGCCACCATCAGTCACTTCCTTGGGCTTCGCTCCTCCCCTTGCTGTCTGCGAAATTTCTTTACTTCTAATACCATGGATGGGTTTTGCTGGACCTGAAATCTTGTATAAAATGATACCAGCTGATCTGTATGGGATATAATTTTTGGTCTGGATTCTTTCACTCCAGATTATGTCTGATTCTCCACCATGTTGTATCTAGTTGGAACATGTTTTTAATTTGTGTAGAATGTCGCATTGCCTCAGCAACTTCAGTTTTATCCATTCTAATGCAGATGGACATTCAGACTATTTCTAGGTTGTTTTTATGAATATTGTTGCACATGTATCTCTGTTGATTGTGCCCTGGAGTGGAATTGTTCAGGTACACACGTGTTCAACCTACACAAACACTGCTTCTCCCCTTGCTTGAGTTACCATACAGCCCTGCCAAAATTTGGAATTTCGGCTTTCTTTAGCCATGTGATAGTGTGAGGCTGCATTTCACTGTAGTTCTACTTGAATTTGTCTTATGAAATAACTGTTTAGGGGCCGGCGAGATGGTTCAGTGGTCTAAAGCGCCTGTTTAGGAGGGCTCAGGCAACTGCAGGGACTGCAGTTCGATCCCCGGCACCACATGCTGCGCCAGCGCCACCACCAGGGCAGGCTGAGCCAGCCACAAGATGAATAAATAAAGAAACAAACAAACACAACAAGCAAACAAATAAATAAAATAAAATTTAAAAAAAAAAAAAAAAAAAAAAGAAATAACTGTTTATTGCTAGTAAGATAATTTTATCCTATTTTGCGAAGAATTTATTCAGATTTCTTTGTTCATTCTTTTGCTGGTTTATCTCTTTTTCTTTTATATGAATGCCTGGTGGTTATTGGATACAGGCAATTTTTTAGATACATGTATTGCAAGCATCATCTCCTTCTCTGGGGCTTGGCCTTTTACATTAATGATGTCTTTATAGTACTATACTCTTTATTAAAGAAAGATGAATTGCACATTCAACATAACACACAATCTGCAAAATTCCTTTGCTTGCTTTTTTGTCCGATTCTTAAAATGACTTTTAGAACCTAAAACTAAATCTAGGTTTTTAGGCAGCATGTTAATAAAATCATCAAGATGAATCTTTAGGAGACTTTCAGGTAGAATTTTTTTTTTTTTTTTTTTTTTGGTAGGGAGCAATTCATCTTACATTTAGTTGTAGATAAAAACACAGACTCCCTCCAGGCTAGTATTCACAACATATAAAACCAAGTGCTATAGGCTGCTAAATTAGATGAAAAATATCAGAGGTAGTCAGATAGGGCAAGGTCCTGAAGAAGCCAGTGCAAAAGATGAAATGTCTTGCAACAGTGGGAGAGACAGGCACCTCTGCTGTGGGGCAGACCTCAGACAGAAGATAAAACAAATGCACCCACATACTTTCTAAAGGAGAACGTCAGGTGCTGACATCCTAAATAGGTATGCATCACCTTGAGGAAGCCAGGAAGAGCCACTAATCCCCCCCCACAGGAAAAGCCCCTGTTGTTTCATGTTCACTTGTGACTTGCTTTTTCCATTTGGTCCCAATTTTATTAATTTTACCCAATTATACTCATAATCTTATTGATTGATCACAGTTTTGTCCTACCTCATGCCCACTTTGACAGTTCCCATTTTTCCCCCACCCTGGAACTACTTCACCTTATACATTTGCTCTATAAAATCCCTACAAAATGCCCAGTACTTGGCAATCTACTTAGGGCCCCTTCTCTCTCAGAGAAGCTTTCTTTCTATACACATGTATTTTGCTCTTAACCTCTATTGTTCCTAAAATTTATTCTTCAACTTTAGAGAACATGAACTTGTACCAGACATCTAGATGGCTGGGAGTTTCCTCTGTATCACAAGTTCAGATTTATTGGCTTCCTGTGTATCCTCAATCATCATTTCTGTAACTGAAGGTCTTCTTTATAGGTATTAGACATAATGAGTAGTTAATTGCACTTAAAAGTTTTGCATTTACTTTGCAAAACCACAAAGTGGTCATTTTTGTTCAAATGATGTTCCCAATTGGATAGGTTACAATTTCACTTCAACCTAATACTGGTCTACATAATGCTGTGCAGGAATTTTGAAGTTATAAATATCCTAATCATCTGATTTTAAATAAGGAGACTCTGGTAGGCCTTACTCAGATGACCTAACATACCCCCAGCTTGAACCACCAGGCTTACAGCATACAGTATGTCATGGGATAGCCCTATCAGGTGGTACAAAGCTACTTCATGTTACTGCCATGTATATACCACTGATGTTTCAAGCCACCTGACAGCAGTACAAATTCCAGTCCTGCTGTGAATGCAGTAAAAGCAAGGCTGAGATTTCCCCGGGAAATAAACTTCACCTGCAGACAACAGCTGGCTACCACAGCCAGAAGTCCTCCTGGCTGCATCTTCCTGACAGCTGGCCTACTCATTTCAGACCTGCTTAAAGAGCTCTTATTGTGGACCTGCCAAGATCCCCAAATGGCTGTGAGGGTAAAGAGTAATACAGACAATTTAGCAGTGTATGATGGAGGGCTGGGAGGTGTCTCATGTTGGGCAGATCTCTAGTTTGCCTCTATTTTATTAACCAGTCATGGGGAGAGGCAGTGACTGATTTAAGGAACAGTAGTGGGAATTGGTGTGGGGCTAGTGAGAACAAAGCATTCTTACAGGAATGAGACAAAGGGAAGTAGTTTTCCAAACATTTTCCTATGAAACTTTTTTGACTATTGCTATGTTGCTTTAAAGGTCGTGTCATCTTCAGCAGGTCTTGTTACAGATGGCCAAGCTAGGCAGAAATGCTATAGGCAGACAGGGCTGGGCCTTCAGAGGAGCCAGAGCAGAATGGCAGCTGTGTGGAGACAGGCATCACTGCTGAGGCAGACTTCAAAATACGTAATTAATGCACCCACCAACCTCCCCTAAGGAAAAACAGCAGTGACCAAGATTTTTGGTATCAATCACCACCTTGGCAAAGCCAGAACCACAGAACCACTCCCTCCACAACAAGCCCCTGTCCAATTTCGCGCCATTGCTTCCTATTCAATCAGCATCATCTGAGCAATTATGCTTGTAGTCTTACTGATCATAGTTTTGTGCCACCTTATGATTTCTCATTCTTCCCCAACTTGGACTTGTCTCACCCCATGGTTTTGTTCTATAAAAATCCCTAGAAAAAGCAAGGTCCTTTGGTAACCCCTTGAGACCCTTTCTGTTTCTGACAGAAATGCATTTTGTTCTTAACCTCTTGTTCCTAGAATTAATCTCTCATTTTAAAGAACAGGAACTTGTGCAGGACACCTAGCAGGCTGTTTCCCTCCCCCTGTATCACTATCCAGTTCCATGAAGCCCACAGCATCACTAGCTGCAGCAGAGATCAGAAGAAAGAAGGGGATACTATTCTTTCAGTCTAGCTCTCTGGTTCAAAGGGCAGGACAAGGAGGGTCTCGGACATCCTCTAGACTCTTATTTAGAATTTGTGCTTACTAAAGGACTAAAAGGTTCCCACAGTCACAGAACACAATCTCATAAATTCCTTGTTTAAAAAAACTTTATTCATAAACAGACAAAATTCATGAGTTGTCATATTTCTTTTTCAAGGACACAAGACTAGAATTATTGTGTGCATAGCTCACATTAGGTTGCAATCTTGATTACGGGTATTTACATTGTACTATTTGTACTATGTACTCTTGCATTAAAGGAGTACTACTTTTATAACTAATAATCTAATGCTGTCTTCCTTGGTTACCATTTAGTATGATTTCTTACTGAATGTTTACAATGGGTAATTTTTGTACTCTTTTAATAGAAAAAAAATATGTAACCAAGCAAACCTATGATATTTCAAAAAGGTCTTCTAAGGAAGTTTCTAAAGGAACATAATTTAATATTTTCCAAAAGAAAGACTTCTCAGTGAGCTCACCAAGTTAAATTTCTGTATATAAGACAAATATTTACAATAGCAAATGAAATGTGTAAGCTTCCTTTAGCCATTTTAGACTGAAACTTATTACATTAAGTCCCTAACTTATGAACATCTGAGTCGTGCATTTGCACAGGTGAACAAATCTCCCATTCAGGAACATTCCTAGTGGTTAGCTCACATATCTACCTTGCCATTTTAAGGTAACTATGAAAGTAAAAATAATTTACAGTACCTTTTCTGTTAGGTTTCTTTATGCCTTATATTGTATATTTGTGTCAAAGGTATGTAAGACTCACTTGGTTGTACTCACAACACATCCGGTCTACCAATGTTCTCTGGGAATGTAACTGACTCACAAGTCAGGGAGTTACTGTAGTTAATTCATGAGAGGCTTATCACAAAAACCAATGCTCATAGATAGATTCAGTGAGCTTAAACAATAAGAAATCACTGGACTGCAGTTTAGAAACTTGTTTTCTAGTCTTAGCTGTCCCACAGATATAATGGCAGGATTCTCTTCACTTTCCTTAGCCTACTTCCTTGCTCTACAGCTGGCAACCACTAATTAACTGCCCCCAGAAATCAAGCCGACAGTCCACAACTTCAGATGCTGAAAGTCTGAAAGTGAGGTAATCTGGGGTAAGTAACCTTTAAGTGCTCTCAAAGTTAGCATTCTATGATATGAACATGAGTAAACTCATATTCACTGTCCTGAGATTAAAGACTTCCAAATGACAGCAAAAGAGAATTATTAAGTTTCTTATGTGAACACTGGTAAAATAACTTGTACAATCAGAAGCAGGTTA
>PVKN010042602.1:0-10381 GCA_004027915.1 Capromys pilorides | reverse complement strand
CCATTCTTTCTGGAGGGAGATGGAATCTCAGTGTTGTTTTAATTTGCATTTCTTGAATGATCGATGATGTGGAACATTTTTTCATATGTTTATTTGTCATTTGTATAAAAACATTCTTATCTCTGCAATTTACCAGATTTTAGACACTGTAAAGTTTGCCCAACCTGTCTACTACTCAGCTTCCTCGTTTATTTTTTTCATTCATTAGAACAATAATTCAGTGACTCTGAAGTCAGGTATGGTGCTAGGTACTCACTACAAGGTAATGAGCCTAAATGGAGCTTGGCAGGCAGCATCCAAAACAGTCTTCCCCTACCCCAAAGCTAACAAAAGCTAGCTATGAGGCCAGTCCACAGGAACAGAGGACTGAGGTAGGAGAATCGATCTGGGGAGATGCAGGGTGAGCTGGCAGGGAGACCTTGGCTACTCCAGCTGCAGCAGGAGGCTGTGTAAATAAATAAGCTGTCAAGTACTTCTAGCCTCACTCGCCACATGACTTCAACTATCTGACCCAGAGCATGGATTTCATAGTGAAGACCATCAATTCTTAGAATTTTAAAAATAATAAAACAGTGTTTTCCTGAGCACCTAAGCTTTAGGTTGATATTTCAATAGCAAAAGTTGATAACATCCATACTCCCTGCCCTCCTGGAGTTTACTACCTAGTAATGGACAACAGGAGGCAAAAAACATGGTCACAAGAAAGAAGAATGTCAGATTACGTTGCAGTGAATGTTAAGGGAAAGTATAGGGGGTTGCAGACACATAACAGAGAAATAGACTGAGCTTAGGATCAGGAAAGTTTCTGGGCAACAGTGATGTGGTCAAAGAAAGGATAAATACTGTTTATCTAGGGACCGAGAAGGGTATTTTTGTCTCACACAGACAGCATTTCAGGCACAAAGAAAAGCACTACATTGGAATAGCCTGGCGAGGTGTGCTGTATCATTCGGTGCCCAGGGGGGAAGTCAACAAAGTTGGGGACAGCGACCGAACAGCCAGAAATTCCACGGAGAGAATGGGCTGGTCCTGCCAGGCCTTGCACAGGGTTTTAGCTGCAATGAGAAGCATCTGAATCATTTTAGGTGGGAAGGCTGCAAGATTGGATTGGCCATCCATCAAAAGATGTATTTTTCAAACAAAGCTGCAGCTTGTCAAAGTAGGCTAAAATATGGTAAAGTATTTTGTAAAACCAAGGCCATTGTTAAAATGTGAAATGTTATAATTTATTGTTGCATGAAGAGTTGTAGTGCCACCATGAAGAAAGAGCCAGAGATTAAAACCCAGAGGTAAAAGTAAATTCCCAAAAAATATTCAAAATGAAGGAATAATCCTGTAATTATCCACAAAATTAGATGACAATCTGATAGAGTATATGGTCAAAATATATTAAAGAGTAAACAAGGCAAAACTGGGGGTAAAAGGATTTCTTCCATGATATTTTCCATTTTATGTGGTATGACAAAAATTAGGGATCTTGAGGTCAGAAATTATAATTTGTACTCATTCAATAATTAGCAATATGGCCTTGGGTCACTACTCTAAATTGTATAGACCAGTTCCCTATCTGAAAATAAGGAGTGCATGGTAATGAGTCTCTTTCCAGTTCAACAATTTAAATTGTTTTATGTATTTCTAGTGAAAACAATTACATGACTATACAAAGGAAAAACTGATGTTTCATGTCTTTAAGAATTTCCATCAAATTTCATGCCAAAATATACATTCATGACACTCTTCACAATGGGGTAGCTCTCACACACTGTGTGTTTTTCTTCTTTGTAAAGTCTTTATTCTTGGCAAAGTCACCAGTTCCTCTTTTCTTTGTTTTCTAGGAAACACTTAAGAGCAGAGAATGACTCTTACCAGAACAAAAGGTTAATCCATTCTGGAAAATGCTGATTAATTCCACCTAACTAGAACTGGGCTGATTAATTCCATCTAACTGGAACTAGACCAATTAATTCCATTTAACTGGAACCATCAATTCCTGGATTTACCTTTCAGAAGGGCCTTAAAACAACTCACTGTTTTACTTTCTTTTCTGTATTACAGATAAGTTGATTCTTTAGAGGACTTTTCCAGAAGAAAGAGGAGTGCAAACAAGCCATAGACTTCTCTTGAGGCTTTGTGTGTTTAGAACATTCTAGGTGAGGTCGCTTTGGCCTCACCTGGCTGGAATGCTCACTGGAATATACTCAAAGACCTAGGAGCAAGTAGAAATTTCTGTAATATCTTTCATGCTCAAGTCTTTCAGGTAGCAGAAAATGTAATAAATGAGAGTGACATTTGGTCTCTACTTCAAGTTGCTACAGTTCACTGAAAAAGCAAAGCACTTTTTACAAGTAAGTGCTTATTAAGTATGAGAGTATGGGGTCAGAACAAAATGAAATCACATTCCCAGAAAGTTCCCAGCCTGGCAATGTCAACTTCCAATTTCAACTTCCCATTGGCAAAGTCTGAGAAACAACTTTGGGTAAAAATGGGTGACATCAGGGCAAAGGAAGTCACCAGAGGAGGATAACATGGCCTACTAATGTGACAAAGAGCACAATGTTAAACCACAACTGAACCAATTCTGCCACTTAGTATCTCTGATGATAATGATAAGCTACGTAAATGCTCCATGCCATGTGCCTTCCTTTTTGAGGGGCTGGAAGACAATTTTACAGAGAAAAGGTAATATAATATGTAGTGTGGTCACTATACTGCTGGAGTATTCTGAATATTCCATGAATATGATCTATAAAGGAATGTGATACTGATAGAATTTTTAAATGATGAGAATTTATACCTGCTAGAGTCATGCTTAATCTTGGTTGTCAACTTATTGCTTGAGAGGAGCCCAGGAGACCACAAAGTTCAGAGTGCTTATGAATGGGTTACAAGACACATTGTAGACAAAAAAAAAAAAAAAATTGTCATTGAATCAAAAAATCCAACACCCAAAGTGAAAGGAGGAAAGGGATATTTCAGTTCACCGTTTGTAGAGGATTCAGTCCACAATCAGCTGGCTCCTCAGAAGGGCGGCATGGGAGATGAGATACCACAGGAGAGAAAGCATTCATGGTGGGCAGAAGGTAACAAAGCAAGCGAGGGACCGTGGCAGTGCTTTTATGCCCTTTTATGTCCTATCTAGGCTAACAGATTTAGGGTAGTGCCAATCTAGTCAGTGGCTTGATTGAGTAATCACCCAGCCTTAATCCTAGCACCCTTACTCCTAGCAGTGTAGCGTGAGTCAGTCACACACTCTAGATCCAGTTACTTCTGAAAAGTGTCACCTGCAACTTCCCAGGCTATAGGGAGACATCTAAACACAAGCTGCAACATCAAGATCACACTCTTAAGCCACAGTGACACAGTCTAATTCATCCGCTCTGAGAAAATCGTGCTTATGACTGCATGATGCTTTGGGGAAACATCTAAAAACACATTATAACAGTTGTGTTGTCAGGTATCTGGGATGGCAATAAGAAGTCGACCAGTATTCCTGGTGTCTGTAGCCAGTTGCATATAAGCTAATACATATGAGTAATAAATACTAAGCAATTCATAAGTAAATATAGGAGGCCTCTCTTAGCTGCATAGAAATATTTTTTGAAATAGAATTCACCAGTAAACTGATTAATAATGGTAGATATATTATCTATCTTTGAGGTGGGATCTGGAGAGGTCTGGCAGGTGTGGTGGAAGGTTGCACACACACACTGTGTCTGGGCTACTGCTGGAGGGGTCCGGCGAGTGCAGCATCAGAAATTAACTCTTTTCTCAAAAGACAGCCTCCTTTTAGATAGCAAGTTAAAAACATATATAAGGAACTGCTAGCACATCATAAATAGACATCCCCATATCAAAAGACCTCAACATTCCAAAAGAAAACAAAAAAATTTTTTGAGGCACCAAATATTGAGTTAATAAAAAATAATCTGAGGAGGTAGATGTGTTTTCTACACTGTGAAAGTAATTTCTATTCATCTATGACCAAAATCATACTTAAAATATTTCTTTATATTCACAAACATATATCAGTGTGACATTAAAAATGAAGAGCACAATAGACAGTGGATGTACAAGCTAAAATACCTAGGTGATAAGGACTCATTAAGGATGCTTTTGTCTTTGAGAGCTGTTTTTGTCTTTACTTGAAAGAAAATGATTTCTAAGTAGTTCCAGATGCTAAAACAAGTCCTAAGGTAGAGCTCCGAGAGCCATCTGAGATCTTCGGTTTATTGCTCGTAGTAAGTAGCATTGCACAGATGAAGTCCCAATCTGTGTAACACGCTGGTTTTCCCAGTTCTCTACTTTAATGGAAATAGATGCTCATGAAGAGCCACTTTTATGCAAATAAGAACTCTACCAATAAGTGTCGGAGAGAAGATGTAATGTGTGTGTTTATACTGAGTGATGATTTCATAGAAAATGGACACGGAGTGCCGCTGTGCTGATGAATAACTGGGCTGGGTAACTACACACAGCAATTGCTAAATGGATGGCTAAGACCAAAGCCATTTAATATCTGCCCCATTTGTCCATGCCCTAGAGATAGACTAGCATTGCATTCTCTGCTTTGCGAACCACCCTGAGAGGCAGGTGTTGTCTGAGAGGAAACTCAAGCAATGAGAAATTGATGAACGTTACTATAATAAAAAAGCTCACAAGCTGTAGGTCTGGGTTAGCCCGTAGATGTTGTCATTCTGTCCTATCACTTCTCATTATTCCCTACTGTAAATTGTTTTTAAGAAGAAAAATTAGCCAGTAGGTGGTGCGTGCCTATAATTCCAGCACTTGGGAGGCTGAGGCAGGAGGATCCATGCAAGTTCCAGACCAGCCTGAGCTACAAAAGTGAGCTCAAGCCCAGCCTGAACTGCATAGTGAGACTCTGTCTCAAAAAGACAAAAAAATTGTATATTTTGATTTAGAAAAATATGCATACTTTATGCATTGCATGATAGTTTATTATTTCAATAACAAAGCTTCACCTCACTGTATTTTTAAAAAGTGAAATGTGAATTTTTTTCTGGAATCCATTCCCATGCTGAATCTACCTTATAGTCACAGTTAACTTTCAGTTGCCTATATTTTCTCATACATTGATAACTCTGAAACCCATTATATAGAATAAAGGAAGGTTGTAAAGATGGATTTGGGATTTAGAACATCAGGAAGAGAAGGGAGGGGAACCCCAGATGCCGGAAGATGCAGGAGGTTGTTTTGTTTTGTTAAGTTTGAGTTTCCCCTGAACAGCTCAGCAGTGGCTACACAGGAAACAGGATCTGGATTGGTTGCTCTTTCTGAGACAGAATTAGAAATGAAAATTAATTTCTTAATCTGGTGGTACCACCATAAAAATACCGTAAATAGGTTAATTAATTAATAATTTTTTATAAATCTATTTCTTATAGTGCTAGAGGCCATGAAATCCAAAACGAAGGTGTTGGTAAATTCTCGACCCAGTGAGAAACTGCATCCCAATTGGCAGCTCTTTTCTCTGTAACATCTTGGGTCTTGAGGGGTCTCTCAGACCTCTTCTCGAAGGACACTAAATCATTCATGAGAGCTCCATCCTTGTGGTAGTCACCACCCAATCACCCACCTCATACACTGTCACAGTGGAGTCAGGATCTCCGGCTGTGACACAACATGCCACCCATAGCAACCAGGAAGTCAGGGACCATCGTGAAGCATGCCTCAGCACCCAAGTCCTGGTAGTACCTAGCTACCACACTGGGTCTGAGAAAGGACTCACACACAAGTCTCGAAGGAGCCACTGTGCCATTTCATGACAGCGTCAGGGCCCTCTGAAGCCCAGGATTGTGTTCAGGTTGCAGGTGGATTTATCTGTGTCTATGTGGGGACCTGGTTCTGGCCCTGCCATTTCCTTCTCAGTTCAAGCTCATGGCTGCTCTTAGTCAATGACAGCCATTTGGTTTCTCACTACTAATTCTGTTACCAAATCACAGATTATTCCTATTTTATTGCTTTACATATTCTTTTTAAAAGTGGTTTCTACCATTCCTATCAAAAATCAAGATAAATATAGAAAGTCTTAATGAAGACATGATTAACTAGCTATAATGAGCATGAAATCAACTTTAACTGGGAATCCATTAAGATAATTGTCTTTAGATACTATCAGTTATCTAAGTCTCTTGTTTGCATTATTGAGTAATAAATTTTCATTTAGGGCAATATTTGTGCAAACCAAGAAGTTCATATATTTGAGGCAACAAAATCCACTTCTAGAGGAACTTGTTGAAAGAATTGAAATATTTCAAAATGTTGACCTGCAGTGGGTGGGAATGAGGTTGACACAAAGTGCGCTATCGTACCTATTGGCGCAGAATTAATGTGACTCCATGGTAGTCATGGTAAATGTGTCAAGAAGTTCAAGCTGTAGACCTCCTCAAGACAGAGCCCAGCTGCTCTCCAGTGCCCTCTGCCTCTCACAGCACTTCCCAAGCCTTGGTGTAGCTGTAGCTACATTTCGAAGGACTCCAGAGACTCCTGCATTCCAAGTTTCCTGCCGATGTTTTGCAAAGAAAATGAACAGAGATTCACCCCCTTCTTGTGTCTGTGCCTTGCGATGAGGAATCATTGATTTTAAATTCAGTTTGGTCTTTTGTGAGCCTGGGCAGAGCCCTGAGCTCCGGTGAGTTCCAAGGGCTCTGGTGCGATCTTGTGCTGCACAGGACCAAGCGCTCTGATGGGCTTTGCCTCCTCCGGTGTGTTTGATGTCTGTGACGTCAGCTGCTTGACGTCATTACTGCAGGACTGGAGCCCCTGGGCTTCTGGCAGATGCGGAGGCCACCGTGTCCCTCTTTCTTGTGTTCGTTGCGCTCTCTGTCCATCTCTTTCACCGTATGTCTAATGTGTATAGTAAATTCTGATTGCGGGGTAGTTAGGAGTTTAAATGACAAAAATCTTGTTACAAAAATATCTAATTAGATTTTTTACAGGAAAACCAAGTTTGAGTTGTTGCATTCTGAGATTAGGGATGGGAAACAGGAATCTACTATAGTTTTCATTGCAAACTCCAGAGATGGAATTTGGATTTTCACTTTATTCGCCTTGGTATCTGTATGCATGACAGCAACAAAAATTTATTTAACCTGGATACATTTAAATTTGCAAATGTATTTAATGACGCTTCTCATTTTGGATTCCTGTCTTAAAATTATTTTGCTATTTTCATCTTTATACGCAGATGCTGAATTTTCTAGCAACTTGGAATTCTATTCAAAAGTATTTCTCATCCTTCTGAAATCTTCCATTTACGTTGTAGATTATAGAAACAATTCTTTATCTCAATCTAAGAAAAATATTAACACATGAAATTTCCCTCCTTTCTTTCATGTCAGTGTGCTGCTCCTTCTGAAGAAGCCCATTCAGAATTTGAATGCTTTCAGAAAGACCCCATTCATGCTTAAAAAGTACTAGTTAAGTATCTGTTGTTTTCACTATGGGTTTTGGTTCATTCATATCCTGTTCAATTTGCATTTTTCCTAATAGAAGTTTTTTTAAGAAAACTATTTTGTGATGTGATTTTTCATAATGTAAAGAATAAAAATTGAATGTCCACACTTTATAAAACAAAATTTGTTTTGGCAATAGATAGGAGTTTCAAACACTAATTCCTTTCAGATTCCTTCAGGCATGTATTGCAGATTTATTCTTACTAACAGAATCTCTAATCTAGCATAAGGGAGCTCAAATTCTTCCAGTGGTATCTTATCCTCTCTCACTAGCCAGTATACTCTGTTATCCAGTATACTCTCTAATGCTTTCTAAGAAAAGAAATTTTAAAAATTCTTTAGAAGCAAATGTTTGTGTGTTTATGAAAGATTTCTCCACTTAGAAACTGTTTGCCAAAATTCCACATTCTCTTAATCAAGGTTAAATTGGTGCATATTCAAGATTCGAAAAGGAAAATACCATATTTGTTCATTTCCTTAATGTTTCATTCCATCCTCTTCCACCACATCTCCTGCATCTTAAATAAGACTCAAGTTTTCTCCACCTACCTCATAAAGCACATTTGCTCATGTCCGTATCCAGACAGCCTCCACCACTCCTGACCTGCCTGGCTTCTTGGAACAAACCACGTGCCATCAAAATTTCTGATCACTGAGAAAGCTGCATCATTTTCCAAGAGTGTCTTCATGATTCATCCTGTCCCACATCTGACACTACTTCTTTTAGGACACGTCATTTTTCCTTTTAAGGAAACTTCATAGCAATTCCTTGTTTTCTCACAGACCTTTTATAAATTATCTGGACCCCAAGGTATTGTGTTGTGTACATTTTATATTCATTACTTTTCTTCTTCAGGCCTGTGAGGCATTAGAGAAAGTTGGTGACCTGATTTGAGCACCCCAGTTTCCTCTTCATTGCTCCCTGCCTACACATTGCAGTTCTCAGAGTTCTCCAAAGAAATAGTCAACAGGGGTGTGTGTGTGTGTGTGTGTGTGTGTGTGTGTGTGTGTGTTTATGTGTGTGACAGACAGACAGAGAGGGAGGTGGAATTTCATTTTAAGGATTTGACTTGAATGATCACAGAAGCTGGCAAGTCCAAAATCTTCAGAGTGGGAAGACAAGAAGGAGATCCACCAAGTGGTCCTGGTGGAGCTGCAGTCCAAGGCAATTTGCTAGCAGAATTTCCTCTTATTCAAGGGTGCACTTTTTTTTCTATTCAGAGCTTCAGTTGATTGGACAAGACTCATCCACATTACGCAGAACCAGCCACTTCATTTGAAGTCTTCCCTTCAAAGGCCTGTGCAAAAGCACAAAGCATCTCCCAAAATGTTTAACTGCAACATGGCGCCTCATGACCAGAGCAAGCTGACACATGAAATAAACCATACCACGTCCCTCTGACAAGTAACCTTGTCCTCCCCTCACACACTGACTTTGAGCTTCACCACACTGCTTTCTTTAGTCAATGGAATGTTAGACACGAGGAAGCAGAGATGGGGAAAGCGCTTGCACATTTCTGCAAATGCTGTTGCTCTGTCGCTTCTGCTATGAAGAGTTGTCTGTGGTAAGATGCTTTCGGTCTTCACAGACAACGCTCGGCAGACACGTGAGTCCATCTGAGGTAGAAAGGCTGCCTGGGCAGGTTCAGCTTAACTCACCTAACAGAGCATAAGACAAATAAATGCTCTTGTTGTAAGACATAAATTTTGTAGCTACTTGTTATAAAATACAGCATTTTGGGATACAGAAATCTGACCTGAACTAGATGCTGTTTATCACTGTGTATCTTATTTAAAATATCATGCTGGATAAATGCACAATAGTTATCCAATAAAGCATCCATCACTAATACATATGAGGTTGATAAATATTTGTCAAATACATTCAAGAATGCATTGACAACAGGCACAGTCAAGAAGCAAGAGATGAGAAAAGGATAGATTGGGTAGCTTATATGACACATTAATCCTTTCCTAGTTTTGGAGGCTAGAACTCCAAAACCAAGGGATCAGGTTAGTTAGTTCTTCCTGTGGACCCAAAGCTATGGCGCTGTTTTTTATTCTTGCATTAGTTTTTTAGGGATGACTTAAAACACCACAGACCAGAATCGACCAGATAGCTCAGTGGACTAAAGCACCTATTTAGGCAGAGCACAGTGACTGGGATTTGATCCCCAGTGTGCTATGCCAGCCCTGCTCCCGGGGTGCCCTGAGACAGTGCTTGAGTCTGGACATGGTGGTGCCACACCTGTTATCCTAGGACTTGGGAGGCTAAAAACAGGAGAATCACTATGAGTCTGATCTACACAGTGAGACCACCCTGAAGATCCTGTGGACCATGTACTAAATACATTTTTAAAAAAAGACCACAGACAAAGTGACTTGAACAACAAATATGATTTGGTCAAGCTTTTATTGCTACTACCTAAATACAGTGATGCCTTGGTTCACAAATCCCTTTTTTTTTTTTTTTAACAATTTTGTTTGCAAACAGAGACATTTTGCAAAATTCGGTTTTGGCTCTGGTTTTGGAGTTCTGAATCTGGGATAACCACAACCACAGCCATCTTTTCCAGAGTCATGGAATGATTTAAATTTGTGGGCTAAGGCACCACTATTCCTGGTTCACACCATTCTATAAAAGAAGGATTTGGTGGACTCACAGTCTCAGAGGATTCAGGTCGGGATTGACTGACTGTGGGTCGGGAGCATCATGGGAGAAAGGCAAGGCAGAACGAAGATTCTCATCTTGTGCCAGCTCAGATGCAGACCAGACGGATAGAGTGCATCATCAAGAATGTACCCCCAAAAGTGATCCCCTTCTCTAACTTGGATTAATGAATATGGAATAAATTATAAATGCCAGTGAACTAATCCACTTATGCTATGGCATCCCAATTATATAAACC
>PVKN010042601.1:0-10371 GCA_004027915.1 Capromys pilorides | reverse complement strand
AACTATAAAAAAGAAAATTAACAAGTTTCTGAGTTATTATCATATAAATAGTAGATAAAGAAATTAAGCTAACAAAAATTCATAATATACAGGATATTAGATCATGCTATTGGGTAAATATTTTATGTTAGTCCACTAAACTCACTTTGAGTGTTATTTTTGTTAATATTTATATGAGAGACATTTTATGCAAGATGTAAACTGATACAGTCATATAATACCAGCTTTGACATCAGCTTGGAGTACATTCTAGAATCACATTGTAGATTTAATTAAGTTAAGCCAGTCAAGTTAAAAAAAGTATGTTCAAGTTCATTTATAAATCTCTGAATTATGAAAAAGAAATGAATATATCTATATTTGCCAAACTCTTTCAACCTAATCATTCAAGAGATTTTTTCTAGTAATCTCAGCAATATTAAAAATTTTCATCACACATAAAACAAACAAGTTGGCAAATCTAGATGGAAGCATATCTTTTGAGAACAAGGTGGCCATGCCAGTAATCCAGGGATCTTGTGGAGGCACTGATCAGGAGAGTGAGGCTGATTAAACCAAGTTTAGTTACAGAATGTACAAACACTGCATTACTCATGATTTGTATCATGGCATTCTGTAAACCTGGTGTGGTCCTAGATCGGTGGGCCTGAAAAGACAATATTTGAGTGATTGAAACAGGATGCTGCAGGACAATGAAAGAAAGAGTCTAATTTCAGAGGCTCAAAGCTCTAGGAATGAATGTGAGACACAGAAACATGTTAAGCAAGTATAAGAACCAGCGTTCAATCCCCGGCACAATAGATAGTGCTGGGCCCACCCTCAGACTCACTGAGCTGGCCTCTGAGAACAGATGTGGTGGCACATGCCTGTTATTCCAGCTCTGGAAAGGCTGAAGACAAGAGGAACACTACAAGTCCCTGTACCAAATACATTAAAAAAAAAAAAAAGAAAAAAGAAAAACAAAAAGAATGATTCCTATAGGAGAGACAGGTTGAGAAGCGGCTTAAGGGAGATAGGGGTTGTTGGACATTTCTTTCTTGTTACACAGTAGAAAAAGAACCTACATATGAATAGTCTACTCATTATCATTGCATCCTCCAGTCATGTGCTTACATTTTTTCATTGGCTAAGCCTAATCAGGAAGCCCAAGAGAAAGAGAGACCCTTAATGTGAGTCCCTGCAGATGAGCCTCATAGGGCATAAGGATGTTGGAGAAGGGTGGGGAAGGAATTACAGTGGAGAAACAGGCACAGCCAGTGCACCAGCCTGCTGAAGGGTAATTATCACCACCGGGCGAAGCCACACTGGAGACCACAAAGAGAGGAAACACCTGCGATAGCAGGTGCTTTGTTTCAAATTTTGACATTTTGCTCATTATAGGTATTTTTCCATTAATATTAGTTTGAAAATACGGAGCACTGCACTGTTATCCAATTTTTTTTTGTTGCCCTCTTAAATTTTGCGATAGAGCTAAATGCCTGACCCTCCAACTGTACGCTGTGCCTGGGTGAATATAATCAAAATACTACATTTCCCTTCTTGGTGATTACCTAAAACTTTACTGTGTGCTTTGTTACATTAGTTCTTTCATTAGTCCATTGTGAATGTTTGTTTAAAACCTAAATTCTGAAAAAGTTTGCACAGGCTTAGTAAGGTTTTCAGCCAAGTAAGTCACTATATAATAATGATTTTTTTTTCTGCCATGAAGCTGCTTATATTTGACCCCATCTATGATCTGATTTCTATATAAACTTATCTTTAGGGAAGAAAAGCTACTGTAATTAAATTGCCAGTAGCAGTTCATTCCTTGACTTGCTGAATATAATTAAAAATTAATTTTGATATTAACATCTGACCATTCTTTCTAACAGATTGAAAGGTTCAAGAGAGCAGACACAGTGGTTTGTCATTGTTGTTTGTATGTTTGTTTTTGTTTTTTGAGAAAAGGGCTGACTGTGTATTTAGGGGTGGCTTCGACCTAACTATGCATCCCAGACTGGTCTCTCTTAAGTCTCCTGCCTCAGCCTCTGGAGTGCTAAGAATACAGGTGTGTGTCCCATGCTCAACTTGTTATTATTGTTTTTCCCATCAATTTAACTCTAGAAGTATGCAAATAATAATCAATAAATAGTGACAGAGTACAAGGAAGCCATTAGTCAACAATCATATGGAAGAAAATCCTGGATTTCAGACTACACATTTCCTCCTACTAGGCCCCCAAATAAAATAGGATAATAGCCTCTGGCTGTGGCAAAGAATTCTACATTGTGGTTTGTGATTCACTAGAATCAGAAAATTCAGCTTCAGAAAGTCTTGAGGTCGTGTCACAAGCAGCCGGAGGATCTGTGCTGCGGAGGCGCCCTCGTTCTCCCAACGAGTGTGCGACGAACACCAACACCACCGCAGGCTGTAGAAGCCAAAGGACACACAGAGGACACTATCTCTTGCATATCCGTGAGACTTAAGTAAACTGATAAAGGAAAGGAGTGAGAATTGAGGCTGTGAGAATCTAGCTGTCACTACAACGGGACACCTTAAAATTAGACTTTTTTAAACTTTCTAAATATCTAAAGTATCGAGGTTTCACATGACTTTATTATTTAGAATGGCATATGCTCTTTCTCGCTCTTTGTTGATTATGCTGCCACGTATGTGGCATGAATACAGATAAACTTTGATTTGAGCCCTAGAAAATTTCAGATTTAGATTGAATTATTTGAAAATCCAAAGGAAATTGTTCTGTGGCCCTCAATGAGCTACATTTGCTCAGTGATGGAATTAGCTCACATTATAATTCCCCCAATTCGGGGGTGGGTGGCAGGAAGATGACAGATGAGGTGGAGTGTGTGTGCTTGTGTGTGTGCACGTGTGATGCAGGAGGGTTACAAGGTCAAATATTTTGGCTAAGTGCTGAGTTAAACAGGTTCTGTGTTTTTAAACTTATCGGAGACAAATATGCTGATTTGAACTTTGAATCTGTGAGTGGCACATGCCATATTTATCAAGAACAACTGATTACAACGCCTTTTGCCAATAGTATTTTTAAGTTTACTTATTATGACAAAACATTTTCTAAGTCCTGGAATATGCCATATTGACACTTTTAGTCATGGATTAGATTCTGACTGATGCTGTAACAATGTACATAAAACAGTACAAATTAGCTTAATGTGGTTCTAGAAGCTGCAATTCTGAATGAGTTTAAAGAACTAAAATCAAGGCATTGGCATGGTTTCAATCCTGTTGAAAGCCTTGGAGGAGAATCTCTTTCTCACCTACTTCTCTAGGCCTCTTGCATTCTTTGGCTGTATCACTCCACGTTCTGTTTCTGTCTTTGGCATTCCTTTTATGTTCTGCAAAATTGGCAGGGATTTGCCTGGAATCACATTTGGACATATCTTATTAATTTTATAGTAATCTCATTCAAATATAAATATGCTCTGGATATCTACTCTACATATCACTTTCACACATAATATGTGAGCTTCTCATCTGGATAAAATATAGTTTTAACTCTCAAACAAGTAATCATTTAGTCTTAGATATAAAGTCATCCTATAGGCTGGGGCTATAGCTCAGTGGAACAGTACTTGCTTGACAAATGTAAGGTGTTGAGTTCAATTCTTGTTACCAAAAATAAATAAATAAATAAATATCATTTAAAAAATCTACATTTCAAGGAAAAATATAAAGGTCCTGAAACAATTTACTAGACTATTCGGGTGACATATACATCTAAAAATTCGTGTTTACAACCCCTTGTAATTTGAAGGTGAGGCTAGCAAGAGATTTCAGTGTATTAACTCAATGAGTTAAAAGTACAGCAGAGACAAGCTTGGCTATTGCCTAAATATAGTCTATGTAAGAGAGAGTTGTTAAATAAGACTGAAAAAACAGGCTGTGCACAGTTGTCTTCTTTCCTTTTGAATCTTTTACTTAATTATTTATTTGGTACAGGGTCTCACTACACAGTTTGGCATGGTAGTGTTCCTCCTGTCTCAGCCTCCATGCTTGGTTTCAGGCCAGCACAGGGCACCCAGAGTTTGAGGGCTAGCATGGCATGTGGTACTGGCCATGAAACCCCACTAAAGTTCTATCCTTAGACCACCAAGCTGTCTCCCCCGCCCAGGTCATCTTTTCTTAATTCTTTAAATGAAGCAACTTATCTGAACGTGATACTAATTATTGTTATCATCTTTTAATAACTAAGTATACACTTGCCTGTGCCTGACACTAGTCTAGGCATGTAAGGTAACACAGGCCATCAAAGCTTTCTGCTGTGGAAGTGGCAAAGTCATGTAGCAGAGTTAATGGTGGCAGCAAAATGGATGAATGGAGGAGGCTGTGTTAGTTTTCTAGGGCTGCTGTAATAAAGTACTCTAAATTAAGAAGAGGCATAAACAACAGAAAATTGATCTCAAGGATTAGAATTTAGAAGTCTAAGTCCTGGGTGTTGGTGGGGCCCTACTTCTCCTCAAGGCACAGAGCAACCTGTCTGATCCAGGCCTCCCTTTGAGTTGTTGCATTTTCTTGGCTGGTGGCAGGATGACTCCAGCCATCACGTGGAATTCCTTCTTCATGCAGGTGTTTGTGTCTAAATTTATGAGGACACAGTCATATTGTATTCAGGCCCATCCTGAAAATCTCTGTGTAAGTTGACATCTGCAATGACTAAATGTTAGTATCCTCTGGAGTTGACGGATTGAAAGATAACCTTGACATGATGCTAGTAAGAGGTGAGGTATTTGGGTGGTGTTGGGTCATGAAATCTTTCTACCTTGTGGGTGAGATTAGTATCCTTTTTAAATAAGGCCTCAGGCAGCTTGCTCAGCCTTTCAACTATGTGGTAGTGCACAGAAGGTACCACGTATAAGGAACATGCCCCAACTAGACAACTAGTTGTCTTGATCGTAGATTCATGAATAGTATAGGCAATAAATTTCTGTTACTTATAAATTGTGTAGTGTAAAATATTCTGCTATAGGAGCAAGGACGTACTAAGACAGCATTTATTTCCAAATAAGGTCACATTCATAAGTAGTCGAGGTAAAACTTCAGTATCTTTTCAGCAGAGACACGATTCAAATTTTAACAGATTGCAAGACCAAAAATGAGCAAATGGGGAAACCAGTTAACAATCAGTGCTTAGGGGGATTTGCCTTGGCAGAACTGAGGAAATTTCAGTGTCCCTTAGGACAGAACAAGAGCTGATATTAGGGTACTGGCAGTGGATTGGAAGAAGCGCTGAATGCAGTACTGAGCTTAGAGGCTATAGTACTATTTTTAGTGATCTACATTGGAAAGTTTCAAAGTAAGCAACACAACTCATTTGAATATTTGGTTTGATGAGATAGAGCTACAAATGTGCTGAAAACTATGCTTCTCTCATATATTGCCAATTATAATTCTTTTTCTATTACTGATCAGCTAATGGAAATAATCGGCAGTAATTACCATAACAAAGGTATTTCCACTTATACAAAAGTGTACAAACTTTTCTTTTTGAAATGATAAGCTCTGAATTTTAAAGTGAATTATTTTTCTATGGATTATTTTTCTAACTTTATGTTATGAAAGTTGAAGATTTCAACATTATTTTAAATTTGAATCAAATGCAAATATCTTTTTGTGAACTGCAAGTAAATTTCAATCATTTGGTAGTGTTTTTAAGAATCACACAGACTGAAGACTTCCTCAAAAAACTTGTCATATGTACAATTTTTGATACATGAATAACTTGCAGTACTGCCTTTTCTAAATGAATGCTCAGTGAAGACTTCAAAAAGACAAATTAAAGTAAATTGTTCCTGACATGAATAATAAAAGAATATTAAGAGTTTTTTAATACATTCATTTAAGAATGAAGAGGGGTCAAAATATTTTTATGCCAGCTCTTAGGACCAATTGTCATATGCATTAATGCGGATGCAGAAAACCTTACATTTCAAAATTATCAGTGGAAAGGAAAATTAAATTGAGATGCTGCATATAGCATTCAACAGTAAACATGAACAACTAGTCCTTTGTCTCTAAATATTACTCACAATTTAGAATGCTGAACTCCTCTTTTTCACCATCTCCTTTCCCACCTTTCTCCTCATACTTCATATTATTTCTTCTGATACTACTCATTATCACCCTGGAGACTCAACCAGTCCTAGAGAATCTAAGTAGCTAATTTACAGGGCTTTGCTCCTTCATTTTTCAGCAAACTGTTTCGATGTTCTGTTTCCTTCCAACACACATCTCACAAGAAGGAAAGTGACTCACAGTTGTCCATCAGTATCCTCAGAAATTACTATTCATGTATAATTGCTTTATATTCAAAGAGATTTGACATGAATCTTCTCATTTTTCTAAGTAAGAGTGCTAGAATATATTTTGGCAATCACATGTCAAGAAAAAAACTGAAAGTCTGTCAAGATTCAATATTCATGGAGAGTTGGTAAGCTATGAATTCTTATTGCAAAGGGAAGAGCTTTAAAGAGAAGTCACAAAGAACTGGGGCTGTGATATGTCTTTTCAAATCAAGTGTTTCTGAGTTATAATTATTTTAATTAGAAATAAGTTACATTTCCCTTGAAATGCCACCTTCCTTCCTGCTGCATGTGTGTGAGCCGCAGATCTTGTGGGAACTAAGGAAAACATGAATTTCAGAATTTTGTCTGTGTCCAAGTCCCATCCTACAATTCTTAATAGTTCCCAGCCTTTGGAGATGGTGATAACAAGCTGTCTTTGACATTGAGTTCAAACACACAGCCTCTGCTGGGAAAAGCACTAACCCTGGAGCTGGCTAATGGTGTATCAATAATCTTTGTGTCATAGCTGCAGATAAGTAAATTTAGCACTTCATGTAGATGATTCTTCCTGGTCTTCCTGAGGAAATTTATGAAAGGAAGTGGACAACTCTACTCTTTTCCATTTTAACACATACTGTCTTCCATGAAAACGTCATTTTCATGGATTTCAGATCAACCTCTCTGGCTGGTTTCTGTCTGTCTCATCAGAAAGGCCAACAAGGCCTAAATTTTTCCTTTCCAGCTCATCTGTTTTTCTGCCTTCCCTACCCTTCCCTCCAGCACCTCTTGGCCTTGCACAGTGTGATTTCTCTGTTTTCTACCTTAATGTCTTCTTGCAATGTGGTGCATGGTAGTCGAGTGTGCTACTTTAACTTTTCCAGTAAAACAATGTGGTGAACTTGGTTGCTTTCTCTATTACAGAGCCTTCACCTAATTCTCTCTATTGGAAAGACAGAGTAATTTTTTTTTTTCTTTTTTAAGCTCTCTAAGTATTTATATCTCTCTTCTATCATTTAATGCATTTCATTGAAATTCAGTCATACAGTGTAGATGCTCAATAGGTATTCTTTAATGAATTACTTACCTTTTATTCTAATCATGTTAGCATATTGCTAAAGCATTAAAAACTCTTTTTATACCTATAGAAGCTAGTTGTACATTTCTCTAGGACAGCCTTTTCTACATTGCATTGCAACTTCCATTTGTGTTGTTTTTCCTCTGATAGCCAATATATTTGCAAACTCCTTTAGGTTACAGCCTATATTATGCTCATTTTCATTTTCCCAGAGTCCAGTACTGTAATTACCACAACATAGTTCCCCAGGGACTACTAAGTGGCAGAAGGAAGAAATTCAAAGGACAGCAGATACATTCTCCAGAGCTTGTGGTTAAAATGGTCTCTCTTTCACCGAATTCCCACCATACTGCTCACTTACTGCATTGCATGCTTCCCATGTCTATCTCATTTTTTATCACTTAAAATTTGCCTCTGTACTGAACTGTTAAGTCATTGCATTGCTCAGCTTTCTCTAGAGAAACAGAGGATGTACGTAGATAGATAGGGGGAAGTACTATGGAAATTTGCTCACATGATTGTTATGGCTGAGAAGCTACCATGAGATTCCATCTTGCAAATTAAAGAATCAGGAATATAATGTTATAAGTCAATCCAAGACCGAAAGCTTTAGAACTTCAGTCTCTCACAATGAATTCCTAGGTCCAAGAGGGAAAGGTAATTCAGATTTCCTTTGCCTTTTTATTCTGTTGGGCTCTCAATAGTTTGGATGATACCCCATCACATGGATAACAGAAGATCCTTTTCTCTGTGTCTTCAGATTCAAACATTTATCTCTTCTGGATACACTTTCGCCAAAATGATGTGTTAGCAGCTATGCGAAACCATTCGTGCTGACATATGAGCTTAACCATTACACTGGGCACTTACAGCTCATAGTGCTGCAAATGGAAAAAATGAATCACTGTAGTGGTGAGAAGCCTTAAAGAATCAGGATTAAACCTTGTGCAAATATTATCACGAATTTAATTTCAACTGTAGCTCATGTAGTCCACATAGAACAGAGGGTATGTTCTGCCAAGTTGAACTTTATGGCAAATATAAAAATTCAGTGAATTGTGAAAGGGTCACCCTGAAGGAATTTCAGCAACGACTTTTGCAGTATTTTATTTTAGAACGAACTTTTAAAATTATTTTTTCAAAAAAGAACTTTATCATGAGTCTTTAGAATCTTTAAATGTTCTAGACATTTTCTTTTAGAATTATAAATGTATAATTTTATTATGATTCTGTCTAAAAGATGGAATGTTTGATAAAGAATATGAACTTATTATCTAATATATTCATGATAAGGTTTTTCATCTTCTTTTTGTGGCAAATAAACCAAAAATTTAGGCTAAAATATTTTCAGTTCAATTATTTAGTATTAAAGATTTTTTTACTTTGAATTATGCTTAGTTTACTTCAGTGTGACTCTTTACTTAATTACATAATTGTTACTCAGTTTTACAAATATATTTATAATCACCTTTTAAGACTGTAGTTAGTAGCAATTTAAAGGTTGTATTTCACTGCTTTGCTTTATTATCCCAAATATTTAACGTTTTGTCTAGGAACATCTCATTTTGAATGATTACCTTGGTTTTCAGTGGATTATGTTGAAACAATAGTCCCATAGAATAAAGAAAAGAATCATGAGAGATCTGGAAGAATTAAAATTTGCCATAGTTGAAATTTTTTGTACAGCAGAAAAGCAAGTCTAGATATTCAGCCCATTCAAGTGATTCGAGTGTTCAAGTGTTCAAAACTTGTGGAGAGTGGCTTTTTTTTTAAAGTTTAGGGCAATTATACTGGAATAATTACTATAAACTATATTAGTCATAGTTAAAGAGGCAGAGCAAAAATTAGAAATAGTTCTGCAATTAATTTTCCAGGAAACTACTAAATGAACAAATCCATAATTGTATAGTTTTAACTTATTCCTTGTCTGAATTTCTTGTAGAATGCCTGTGTATTGTCTATTAAACTGAATTTAATTTTTATATTTCTACAAAGAATACAAGGTTGTATGTAGGGCAACCACCTTAAATAACATAACAACACATACTGACTCACACAGTGCCATTTCTAACAGCTTATAATGCAATGTGTGAAATGGAGAAAGCATAGCAATTGATGTCACAAGGATGCTTGCCACTAACAATGTGACCATAAGGAGGACAGCCTCTCCAGGCTTTCTTTGGTGTCTCAATAAATGAAGACACCAGTGAATAACACATGCGATTGTTGTGATGCTGAGATAGAAGAACACATGGAAAGAGCTTAGAATAGTGATGGTATCAGTAATTTTCAAAACCACTATAGTTATTATGTTTTAGGTATGGAAAAGTCTCATCATACCAAAGTCACTGCACAACTGTTTAGTTAACTACTGTGAGTGAATTGATCACTAGATCAACTGTATTTTACAATATTTTGTGATCCCATTTGTGGAGGGATTAGTGATGTACACAAAACTTAAAACTGATGAATTAAATAAGATCTTTCTAGTTCTTCTTCAGAAATAAAAAGTTAGGCCAGATCATGGTCACCTCTTTGAGTATGTTGCCAGGAACCCACACTTCTTTGCCAGATCTACTCGTAACCTTTATTTACGGCTTTCGTTCTTCTAATCACAAAATGGCTACCACACACCACATGGTTCTCTGTAGTCTGGCTCCACAATGGTAAAGGGATAAAAAGCCAAACATTTTTTACAGGATAATTTTTTTTAATTGAGAAAGCTATTCATTTTCCAGGATACATTTACCTTTATACTTTATACTTTTTTTGAGAAAAAAAAATAACCAAATGATCATTCCACACAAAAATGATGGATATGCAGAAAGGAGAAGATAGATTGGATAGTCTACAACAAGAGCATTGGAATGAGATCTGAAATTTGCTTTACTCTATGTAAATTACTTAATTATTGAGCATATCAGTTTTTTCCATTAATATGGAGCTATGATGAGCTGATACCTAATGTCACTCTCAAGTCCTCTTTTCATGGTTGTC
>PVKN010042600.1:0-10371 GCA_004027915.1 Capromys pilorides | reverse complement strand
GTTTAAAATATGACTGGGAGGGATGCAGAGGTATGAGTAGAACAAGGGCTGTCAGTAAAAATGTTGAGAAGAAAGAATTTAAAATGTGACCCTATAATAAATAAATGGATTTTATTAATAATATTGGATCACAGGGCAATAATATTGTTTCCAGGGGCACAATTCCTACGTGCATGTAACCAATTTTCACAGCCTATTTGTCAGATAAGGGTGGGAGAATAGCTTAGTCCCATTTTAAATGGAAAATGGAAAAATGGAAGCAGTGGGGCTGGGGCAGGGTGGAATGATTTGCCTTAAGTCATCTAACTATTGTCATAGGAGTTCTTACAGTGCTGTGGCTCACTAGTTCATTTTTTTTTCAAATATTCCAGGAATCTCATTTTTTTCTGTTACTATTAATAGTGTCTACCTCCCTTCCCTAACATAAATCCATATTAATGCCTGAGAACCTAAAGCATCAGGAAGAATTTTGAAGTCTGTGATCAAATTTAGAGGCAAAGTTCATAAAACTGAGCTGATCAAATCTCAAATAACAAGTTCTCCTTATTTTTTTCCCAAGATATGGAAAATAATATGGAAATGTTTGCTGCTCACTTATTTAATATAGGTCATTGTTTTGCTTACAAAATCACGTTGTGGAAGTTTTGGAGTAGTTTGTAATGACATCGCGTTTGTTGAGATTTCTCTAAACTTATCAAGGGATTTTTTTTAAGGACCAGGTCATTGTTATTGTCTGTGTGTCTGTCTCTGTGTCTTTGGGCTCATCTGTGGAGATTGGACTCATATAGAGAAAGGAAACTCCTGACCTGAAACATACCTGTGATGAGTTCATGTTCTCTAAAAGTGAAGAATGACTGTTGGGAACAAACAGAGGTGAAGAGCAGAATATATTGGTTGGGGGAAGAAAGCTTCTGTCCGAGAGAGAAACAAAGGAGGACCTGAGTGGGTTGCCAGGGAGTCTGACACTTTTACGGATTTTTATAGAGCAAAACCAGTCTAAGGTGGAAAACATAGAAAGTCATGCACGAGATGGGACAAAACTATAGTCAACCAAGAAGACTCCAAACACAATTGTTCAGGTAAAATTGATTAAATCCAGGAGAACAGATGGGGAAGTGAGTCACCTAGCAAGAATATAGAACAGAGGCTTTCCTTGCAGGGAGCTGGGTTAATGACTCTTCCCAGATTCCTCAAGATGATTATCAATCCTGATGCTTGTCTTTAGGGTGGCACGCACTTGCTTGATATTTCCGTCGTCTTAAGGTCTGGCCCACAGAGGGAGTGTCTGTCCCTCCCACAGCTGCAAGGTCTCTGGCCTTCCATGCTGGTTCCTTCTGACAGCTGAGCTCTGTCTGATTGCCTACAATATTTCTATATAACTTAGCTACCTACAACACAGCTATGGCTTTCCTGAAAAAACAAGCTAGAGGTTGAGAACCTTAGCAGAACTAGGACAGAGTCAAGGCTGTCCTGAGAGCCCAGGATTCCATGCGGGAGTGGGAGTCAGTTTTAGAGTAAACTTGGGGAAATTTAGATGCATACTCTGACACTATCTCTGCTAAACTTTAGTTTTGGTGCATTGTAGACTCCTGTAGAAAGCAATTTCCAGATAACCTTAATTGCTTCAAAGTAGAAGAATATGATAGGGTTCTTCTGCTGTCAAAATCATCCTCCAGTAATTGAGAGCTGAAGAGATAGCTCAGAAGGAGCAAGCATGAGTAGCTGGGTTTAAGTGAGGACTGAGGGCCAGCAAGATAGCTCAGTGGATTAAAGCAGCTGCTTAGGCAAGCTTAGGCAAGGGCAGGGACTGGCACTACATGCCTTGCCAGCCCCACTCCCAGGGTAGGCTGACTGGCCAGAGAGAGAGAGAGAGAGAGAGAGAGAGAGAGAGAGAGAGAGAGAGAGAGAGAGCGCTGAGCTGTGGAATTGAGGTGCAATGCATATAAGAAAATTGCCACACACCTGCCTTGACTTTGGGTAAGTGACCCCTTTTTACTCCTATTGTTTTTGGTGTCACATGCCTGGCAGTGCTTCTCAGCTTCATTCTGTCTATACACACACACACACACACACACACACACACACATTTATTTTTGTGGTACCATGAATTGAACTCAGGACCCTACACCTGCCAGGCAACTGTTTATTCTACTCAGCTGTCTCCCCGGTCCCTGTCTGCACATATTTAAAGGAAACCCATAGGGACCGCTCGCAAGGCAGAAGTAACTCAGTCTGCTTGCATTCCCAGACACTTCTGGCCCACCCAAAAGGGTTCCTTTCTTCCCTGAAGAGGAAGTTTTCATTTTGGCCTCCTGTCTCTGCCTTGCCACTCTAATTCTGATGTTGGGTTCCCAAGGGGGGCCCAGCCCAGCCCAGCCCTGTGCTCTATTTTGTCTCCTGAATATACCTGGCACTTGCTGTTGTTGCATCTCACAATAAGCATGATGGGCCTGGGTCCTTCACCTTCTACTCAGAAGCGTGCACTCCACGAGCTAAGGGGTGTGGGGCGCAGGACACTGGGACCAGAGCCAACAAGTGTAGCAGCCGCAGGGAAGATCCGTGCTTGTGGCAGAGAGAGAAGAAGCCGGCCTGGTGCTGCCCATTCAGAAGCTGAGCACCCGTGAAGCCGAGGACATCATCACCTCCAGGCTAGACAATGATGGCACTTTTAGTTCAGATTGAAATTTTTTCCATGTACAAGTTTAAAACTGGCCTGTTTAGTTCATATCCTATCATTTTATTTTCCTTAGCACTGCATATATGTGCAATACATAATGATTACATTGATCTTGTGAATGGGTATATATATATTTATGTTTATATCTATATGTTTATATCTACCTATAAATATCTATTTATATTTATATCTAGCTATATTTACAAAAAATGTACATTATATCTATTTAGATCTCATCGTAATCATTTTTCCTTCCCTTTTCCCTCTCTATCTGCCCATCTCCCTCCATAATCATATTCCCTTTTTATCTGGACAATTTTTATCTGCCTGTTTCTAATCATCTTTAACTTACTTGTATTTTGGGTTTTAAGTACCCAAGATAAATAAAATAACTTTTATTTTTAAATGACAAAATGAGAGGCAAAGCTCATCATTCAGAGCATTTCAGGTGACTTCAGGTTGGGGTCTGTGACAGTATCACATGGTTTTTGATGTATTGGCATGAAATATCTGTATTCCCAGGAGAAAGGAATTAGACTAATAGGAGAGTTGATCTAATTGAGCTTCTCACTATCTGGGCTGGAGTTCACAAGGATATCATTCTACTGTTTCTTTGTCCTTTATTTATTTTAAGAACATCAGCATTTATTTAACATGATAAAAAGGAAATAAAATATGAACATTTCCATTTAAACAATAGTAAGTAGCCCTTAACATACACATGTGCTCATTGTGTAATATAGCATTAACAGGAAAGAAACCCTAAGAACAGAGCTGTCCATGGTCCTGAGTGTAGAGTTTCTTGCGCAGGAGTGTTTTGCAAACCAACACACACAGCAATAGATGTGCTAAACCCACTGGAAAGACCATCAAATATGAAAGATAGAGAAAACGGAGCAAAAAATATAAACAAAAACTTCAAAATTATAGGCAAGTGATTCATTAAATTATGCAAATAAAGGGGGAAGTACACAAAGATCCCCTCGAAAAACATAAAAAATAATTTATGTTACATACTCTACCTACAAGGATGCAGAAAATTAGAACAACAGCTCTTAAATGTGGGCTCCTTCCAAAGAATACAGTGTGGAAATGGGAAAAAGTATAATTTTTTAATGGAGAAACTTGACAAATGCTACATTAGCCACATAAAGAAGGAAAAGATCAACAGTGATGTGCTATTATTTTACATTCTTAATAGGATTGAACAAGAATAGCAGTGTACTAATGCGTTCATCCAAAAATCCATAATTTTGTTAATTGGGGTCTGGTGGTGGAGGATATATGCAACAGCTGATAAATTGTCAGTGACTAATATTTGGAGTAATTTCAGGATAGCATTAGACTCATATCACCAGTGTAATCATGGTAAAATAGCAGATGAACGTGAAATGTAGGAAATTCTTCAAGGTGTTGAGCAGTACACTCGAAATTGATATGGAAACTGTTACAGCTAAGGTGATCAGAAGGAGACCTGTCAGTGTAATGTGGTATTCTCGAAGATATATTAGGAAAGTAAAGAGAAAGCAGGGAGAGCAAAGCACACCTGAGCTGAATATGGGCTAAGATTGATAACATGTCAAAATTTTGGTCCACTAATTTTGATGAATGCGCTGCACTTACATTAGATGAGAAGAGGAGAAAGAGGGAGAAACTGGGCTTAGGTATATGGGACTGCTGTATTATATTCACAATTATTTCTTGAATCCAAAGCTATTCTAAAGTAAAATTGGAAAGGTTGTAACTCCACAAATAAGGTATTTGTGTGATATAATTTTAAAAAGAGAGCCAAGGTTATAGCTCAGTGGCACAGTGCCTTCCTGATAAACTCGAGGTTGTGAGTTTGATTCCCCATACCAAAGTTAAAAAAAAAAATTTATTGTGGAGAGCACTCACAGTGAGGTTTACTTACCACTTTGTAATGTGATACATTATCATTGGCTATAGTCTTGCTATTGTGGACTGTAGTATTGTGCAGTGTATTTTTAACTGGTTATCTTCTTTAAGATTCCTATTAACTATTTGCTACGTTTAGCAGGAACTTGCTTGATTGAAACTTTATGCCTGATATTAGTCCTGCCTCATTTCCCTCCCCTGCAGCCCAGAATTCAATTCTGATCCTATGAATGTGATGTTTTAGGACCTCATATTAATAAAATTATGCAGTATCCATCTTTCCCTGGTGGGCTTATTTCATTAGCATGATTTCCTAATGGCTCATCCAAGTTGCTACATTTGTAGAGCTACTTTCTTTTTGAAAATGAGAGAGCACTCCACTGTATCTCTACTATATGTTTAGATAGCATTAGCTTTATTGATGCATCCATCTGTGAAGATTTAGTTCTATTTTTACATTTTGGTTATAGTGAATAGTGCTGAAATGAACATGGGAATATTAATATCACTTGGAGATCATTATTTCTTTTTTTAATTGATAAATGTTTGGGGTGACAAGATACTTATTTTTGTTAGAAATCTATACTGCTTTCCTATAATGGTTGCTTTATTATATATTCCTAGCAGCACGGGATAGGTTTCATGCTTTTTTGTGGCTAGTTGCTCCCCCAAAGCATCATGCAGACATAGGGCAGACTTCTAGAGTTTGTGATTAACTCATCATCCACTGGGATTATGGCTGTGAGTGCTGCTGGGATTATGGGTCTGAGTGTACTACACCCAGCCAGGGCAGAGAGCCTGAATGCAACGTAAGGGAGACAGATTTGCTCTCTGTAGCCATTGTTGCTTTTATTCCTCCTTTTCACTTTTTCTGTTTTCCTGCCTTCCACTACCATGAACTGCTGCCCTCTGCCGTGTGCCACTCTGCCTTGGAGCCATCTGAGTACGGACTGAAGCCTCCAGTAATTTTGAGCTGAATATACCTTTCCTTCCTTCATTTTGAGTGTTGGGTATTTGTCCCAGCCATGAAATAAGAATAACTGAGACTTTTTTTTCCACATCCTCATCATCACTAACTTTTTTTTTTAAGATAACAGCTATCCTAACATATCTGAGATACAAATAGGACCATGCCACACAGGACAGAGTAGATTCTGATGATATTCCATGGAGATCTAAGAAGATAACTATTTGCTCATGACATGAGGCCAGGACTGTGACTTTGCATTGGCTAGCTTACATTCTGAAATATTTATTAATCTAGTTTTGATGACAAACACCTGGCTCATTATCCTGTGGAGTTATTTAATTCATATTAGAATAAACTCAACTTTGAGCAGGGTATTGTAATAATTGATCATTTTCCTTTTCTTGGAGAAACACAAAGTGGCATTTTGATTTTTTTAGGTTATTTATGCACATAGATGCAAGGGAATTAATTCCACTTTTCACGATGATTACAATAACAAATATTTGACTATAATTCTCCATTGTCTTTTGATAAAAACAGCATAGATAATTGGGATCTGGTGATGGAAGATATATCTGATAGCTGGTAAAGTGGCAGTGACTAAAGTTTGGAGTACTTTGAGGATAATATTAGAATGATTATACGCTGGCTTAATTTTTATTGTAAGTGGAAAGGAGGAAGTGGTCAGTATGGCTATAAAATAAGCATGATTATAAACAAGTAGACACAAAATGAAACAGGCATTAAACAGGAGCTTTCGTATGATGCCATGGGCAGATATACCTATTAAATAAGAACACTTGCTTGCTGCAGTGATAAAATTTCTCTACTTCTAAAGAGCCAACACTTCTAAAGGATCTTTACGAGTCCTACATTGAGGTCCTCCATGGAGTGGCGCTCCATCTGCGTGGAACTCTGAGTTGTTTTTCAGCTGTGAAGTGTGAAGGCAGAGAACGAACCTCTGGAGCTTCACCACTGCGCTGATTTTTACAAAGCTAATGGTATTCTCAGTAAGATACAAGAGTGGTTTTTTCACTAATGTATCTGCAAGTAGATGAGCTCTCTTCGTTGGAGATGCAATAGAGCTATTTACAAAGATGTGGGAGGCTAACCTGCAGGTAATAGGATGATTGGTAGATGTGCCCCTTGACATTTTTCTTATTCCATGTTCATAGGAAGAAGTAATTTAGTAACAGCACAATTATCTAAATATGTGATATATTTTAATTCCTATAATTTTACATGCAGTTTTGATATCTTTAAGCCTCACAGAGCTGCAAAACCTAATGTGTGGCTCTCCTGGTCTTGCTATGCATGATTTTCACAGGGTAGGAAGGGCTCCTCATCTTGGTGAAATGATGTCTTATCCACAGAAGAAACTGCAGCCTACCTGTCCTAAAGCCAGTGAGCTTTATTTTCTTTTCAGTTTGTGGAATTATTTGAATAATCCAATCACATCTTTCTCCAGCAATCCTGGGTCACCTGCCACTCTTGACACTACAAAGCCTACCATTTACAGCCACAGCAGCCCTGATCTGGCCCAGTGGCTGGGGCTGCCCCAACGCTCCCACTCTGTGAATATAGCTAACCAGCAAAGTGCTGAAAAACTCATTGATCCAGTGTCCATGTTAAGCATTCAGCTATTTCAATCCGGTTATGATCAGATTCTTTCTGTTACACCAATGAGGAAAAGAGGAGATAATCAGAGCCATGGACCCTTGCAATTATATCTTTCTATGTTTCTGAGGATCACTAGGGATAGCGGAAGAACCTCTGATAAGGGAGCTGAATGCTTCTAGAAGTTTGACAAGCTCTATTATTTTTTTAAATTAAAAAATATTTATTTATTTATTTTGTGCAAGGTCTCACTATGCATCTCGGACTCATAGTGATCCTCCTGTCACAGTCTTCCCAGTGTTGGGATTACAGGTATGTACTTGGACCATTGAGCTATCTCCCCAGCCCTATAATGGAATTTTTTGTGAAGAAAATTATATACTAATCATTCAAAATCAGTGGATATCCCCATGGGCATCTAAGATGAGCCAAAGATTCTTTGAGTGAAGAATAAGAATATCTTTTTCCACTTTTACTTTTCAAAATTGGGGATTAAGTGTTAATAGACTTTAAAAGACCTTGGCAAACTCATCCACAAATTTAACTTTTGAGCTCAGCCTAAAATACAAGCTTGATTGAGGGTGCCTTTTTCTAATATGATCTACTAGCTGGGATGTACTTTTAAACTTCTATGTAATTTCATTTTGCAATTCTGTAATAGCCATCCTTCTAGGAAGTAGAATACAGCTAAAAGTTCTTCAACATATTCATTGTGGTTTGGCAAATATCCTTTGTTTCCAAAGCCTCACACAACCTGTACAATATCCAAAGCATACCTGTAAACCTTGTGTGCCTCTTCTATTTATTTTAATGCTTACCAAGGTCTAGCAAGTGTTCCAGGTTATGCCATATGAAACTCATTCAGGAATATATTTGCATTCTTTTTCAAAAAATGTATTTGATATAGGGTCTCACTACGCAGCCCAGACTCCTAGTGATCTTCCTGTTTTCAGCTTCCCTAGCACTGAGATTACAGGCATATGCCACCACACCCAGTCTTGGTGGCTGGCTCATGAAGCCCAGGAACATGTCCTGCATGGCTTATGATGCCTGAGGATTGAACCCTGGTTCCTATACCTGCCTAAGAAGGTGCATTATGATGCCCTTGCACTAGAGTGGAGACTGAGGCTGAAGCAAAGGACAGTAAAGGAGGTTTCTGTATTTGTCCAGGTAGCCCATACACAAAGGTACAAAAAGACTTTTTTTATGTAGGGATGCCTAGGGAAGGAGTCTATTGAAAAACCTGTGACAGATTGTGGAAGTGTGGCTCACTCTTGTCCCCCCAGAGCAAAGGGTTTCTTACCAAGGATTTACTTAATGAAGTCCTAGGGAAAGGTTCCCATCACAAGAAGATCTGACCCCCATTCTGCTCTTTGCAACATAGCTCTACTGTGAAATTCTCCCAAGTGTCATTTTAGAAAGGGTCTCAGAAGAATTTGGATGGTTCTGTTTATTAAGAGAAAATAATTTTCCCACCATAGATAAGTCATTTCTTCAGCAGTGCATTGAGTTTTTATAAAATTGCAATTTGTCTGTAGAAACTGTATTCTTTTCCTACCCTGGGGCCAGGTAAACAGGCTCTTTTGGGGTGGATTCTCTTTCCTCTGAACAAAATATAAGAATTACCACACACTGCATCTGAACTTGACTTACCAGGGAGATTTAGATATTCCAGATCTTGGTGGAGGACCTGGGAAAACTAGGGGAGAGAATAGGTAAGCCCCTGTCATGTGGCCATGTGGGAATATTTTTATTCTCTGCAGATAAAAGAACAGAGACAGGGCACGTAAGCAAAATCCACCACTGATAGTGAAGCAAGGGGCTTCCAGTAAATTGATGATGGGAAGATGTGCAAGTTAATTGAGTAGAGGAATAATGCTTCTGTTGATGGTGGTGAGATCATAATAGCCTCATTTTTTTTTTCATTCTTTCTTGGCAGGAAGCAGGTGTTATCAAAACCAGTGCAAACCTTTGGATGCAAATAAGTTCTTCAACTACTGTCCTTTGTGTCTGACTTACAGGAATACTGGAATAGTTTAGGGGGAAAATTTGGTAGGCAGCATTGAATTTGAATGCCTTTGTTCTATGTAGTGTTCCTATATCAGTGAAATTTCGATGTTAGGATGTGGCATGTGAAACCAATGGTTCTATTTTGGGTGAGAACCCAATGCGGAGATGACATAAGTGTTCTCAGAGTGGACACAACTTGGTGATAGCTAGAGGAGTTCCCCAAAAGCTGACAAAAGTCCTTCTACTCTGGATTTAACATTATTATTGCATTGTGGAATAAGTCCTCTTCTATTAAACCTATAGGTATAATATCACAAAGCAGGAAGGAAGATTCTTTAGTCAAGAATGTAAGCCTTAAAGTTAAGGGCTGGAAGATAGGGAAAACTTTGGGATTTTTGCAAATGTCCTCTACTTATTTGGCATACTTTTTGGAAGAAACTGAGAAAACATGTCAAGAGTCAACTGTAGAATAAAATAACAGTTGTATCTACTAGGAAGTTGCAAAGTTGATGTCTGTATTTATAGTTAACTAATTTTGAGTGTTTAAATAGAAGCTATGTCTTAGGTGTGATTTTCCCTCCTGAAGTATCTTCAAAGCTCTTGACTGAGGGGTGCTGCTTTGGCATTTCTTTTGTCAGAAGAGACAGTCTAGTTTCAGTGTCCTTACTATTTCCACAGCATCTCTCTCAATAGGTGTTGGCTGGGAATCCTGCCATCGAGCTGTTGGAGCCTCAAGGCCATAGGATTATTTGGGCCTTGCTTTGAATTTATTTTGAAGTCCTTTCAAAGAGTTTTGTCATAAAGATCTCCAAGCTGCTTTACATGGTTTCAGGGTAAATCCTGAGGGGATATGACTGATCTTGTCAGAGACAAAAGTTACATTTTTAGTTATATAGGTCTAACTTTGACTTGGTCTAACCATCCAGTAGAAAAGTCTAACCATGATGTATAAAAAGTAATGCCATATTAATATGCCGAGTTGTAAAAGACTCAAGTCAGCAACTTCTGACAATTGCCAGTTCTGCTGATAACCCACTTGTATTATGGACTATTGGACTATATTGGGTTATTTTGCTGAATTCAAGTACCTACAATCTTTAGACTGGCTTCAAGTGTGAAACGGTCCTTTAAAGACTTCTCTAAATACAGCTTCTCTAACAGCAATGGAACATCCATCTCTCATAAAATAAAACAAAAAAGA
>PVKN010042599.1:0-10380 GCA_004027915.1 Capromys pilorides | reverse complement strand
TCCACATCTAAACAGTAACTAATACTATAGTTGTTGTTCCTTTTTTTTGTGACTGTTTCTTTTTTATAGTTTTACTGTTTCATCTGAATTCCTTCATGTGTTTATGCCTATTAATCATAATAATTATAAAGTCTCTGTGCAATAGTTCTCTCTCTTTCTCCCTCCCTCCGTCCCTCCCTCCTCCCTTTTTCTCTTCTTGTATGTGTCTCATAATTTTCTACTGGATTCTGGTCATTTTGTATAAAAAACAGAGTAAAGAGCCAGGCACGGCATTTCATACCTGCCGCACCAGCACCCTAAGAACCTGCAGCACAAATATCACAGTTCAAGCCACATAAGGGCAACTTAGGGACATAGAGATCTTGTCTCAGAATCAAAAAGAAAATAGGGAGATGTGGCTAGGTGTGAAGGTTGTGGGTTCAGTGCTCAGCAATAAGGAGGAAAAGGAATGGAAAGAAAGGGAGGGAGACAGAGGAAGAGGAAGAAGAGCTACAGAGACTGCACTAAGCTGCAGTTATTTCCAGTCCTTTAGGCTTCACTTGATTGTGTGCCCTGACCTCTCCCCTCTTTCATGTGCCAAAGGTAAATTTAGACAGCTCACACCTCTTTTAAAGTTTACCAGTTGTCTGTGACTCCAAATTTCTGATTTAATCAAAGAAAACTCCAAAAAATGTTGCAGATTAACATAGTTTTTTCCTTGCTAGAAGGAAAGCATTTCTCTCTCTCTCTCTCTCTCTCTCTCTCTCTCTCTCTCTCTCTCTCTCTCTTTCTCCAGCCTTAGCAAAAGAGAGTGTTCCTTTGCAGTTACTCAGGGCACAAGGTCATGAGACGCATGATCCGCATCCTGTTACTCAGTGAGGAAGTTCTCCTAAGTACCACGTACAGCCCCTGTGCCTCTGCTGTGATTCAGGCAAGGCTCATCCACAGTCTGCCACCCAAAGCTCCAGGGCCACCAGGCTCCAAGTTATCAGCTGGGTGCAGAGCAAGGAGCATCCCTCCTTCTGTCAGTGTCCTCACTGCAGAAGAAACATGCAGACAACGGGCCCCACAGCAGTTTGCCCCTGCACCCAGCTCAGCAGACACTGAAACTCCTGCAGCAGGATCCACGTAGCCTCGCCAGGACCCCACCACTGTGGGCTATGGTTGTTGTGGGCTTCCAACTCTAGGCAATGAACAGAGAAGCCTTCCTGAGGTGGGTAGGGGACCAGATGATCCACACCCCTGTTTTCCCAGGAATCCCTCAGGGCCTTCTTCCTCTGATTTGTTATTCCTAAAATGCTTTCTTTTCAGAAGTGTTTCACATGCATCTGTCACATGAGTCCCCTCCCCCCTGTGAAGTCAGCATGTCCCATCTGTGTCATTCTCTTCTTGCCTGGGAACCCAGAGAGAAAAGTGCTGGGCTGGCTCTGCAGTGTTCATACAGCAACCTGACACACTTAGGTAAATAATGTTAAGTGACATCAATAATGTGCAGGGTCTACAGGAACATAAGCCCACTTAGAAGGAAATCTGCAACCCCCACATTCTCTTCCTGGCCTCACTTTTGTGCGTCACACTAAGACTTCAAATGCCTCATCCCTGGATCACTGCCATGTTTATACTCATATAAGTCCCTAGGAACGGAGGGATTTATTTACTATGGTGAGCGATGTCTACCTCTGTGGTTGTTCTATTGCGATATCATTGAATAATTTATCAGCTACTTAACACTCATCGAGTTCAGCTTTTTCTATAAAAACCATCTGAAAATGCTCTTATTTTTGCATCTGTTTAAAATGCTGTCACTTTAAATAAATATTTTTCTCCAAATAGGAATTTCAGCACTGGAGGAAAAAAACCCTCCATGTGCCCTGAGCCTAACTCCCTCCATCCAGATGGGCCCGCTGTGTTCTTGCCCATGTTCACTGAGGTGTGCATCACAATTCTTCCTGTCTGTGCCCTTCCAGGTGCTGGGGTGCCCCAGTTCCAGCCAATTGCCCTGAATGGCCGCATCCAGGTCCTCAGTAATGGGTCGCTGTTGATCAAGCATGTCGTGGAGGAAGACAGCGGGTACTACCTCTGCAAGGTCAGCAACGATGTGGGCGCGGACGTCAGCAAGTCCATGTACCTCACGGTTAAAAGTAAGGAAGAAGAATGCTTCATTTTCCTACATAGGTCTCTGAGGGCTTAGCTTTGCAATTGTCTCTCTACACACCTGTCCAAGAAGAACGAAACCACAAAGCCATATGTTTGCTCTGGCGGGGGTTCCAAATTCTGTTGCCCCAGAAACACAATTGAAGAGGGTGCCAAACATGTAGCCAGTTGTCGACAGCTGGAATCCAGGTCCATTCTCTGTTCCTCTGGCTCCCACTGGAGCAGATGCAGGCCTAGGCCACTTAGCAGCCCTCTCATTAGCATCTTTCTACTATGTGGTGAATTTTACTATGGGTAGTACAGAGTGGGCTCTCTTTACAGAAGCTCTTGTGCATGCATTTTATACCTGCCAACTGGCTCGGCCAGTGTTTCTTTTTAAGATAATTACAAAAGGGGGAGGGGAGGAAGGAAAAAGAAACAGCTAAAGACCTATTACCAAAAGACAACAACCACAGCTTGCCAGGAACATGCCACAGGGTGCCAGGGGTCTGTGGTGTAGCCCCCGTTTGCAATAAGAGTTCCTAAGGAAGCAGTGTTCTCTACATCCTGGGAACTGAGCCCCCACAGAGCAGCTTGGCCTGAGGTTTGCTCCTTCACAAATGACTACATGTCTAGTACATAATGAATGACTTGGGTCCATTTATAAATAATTTTCTGTTGGATAAACTGTAGTTTCTTCCCAATAAGAAAGCTTGACTCAAGTTTCCTCTGTTTTAATTTCTTTTAATATGCTATCACTAGTTTGGAGAAAATCCGTCTCAGATCACTTGTTAGGAATCTTGGATTTTCGAGGTGAATTTCAGGGGGATTTATGCATATATACATGTATGTGAACTGTAAAGATTAGCTACACCAAGTGGTATCCATCCTAATTCTGTCAGAATTTATTTTATTTTAATACACTCTATTGCTTCCAGCAAAGCATTGAAAATATCAAGCTATCTATTTGCTAAACTTTTATACGAAGCAGTAGTTCCAAGACATGGTTTTTTTGAATTCCACTTTGTGCACATTCAATACTGTAAATTTTGACAAGCTCTGACTTCTCAACTGTTTGCACTGGAGAAACTAATTTGCAAGAATCTGAGGACACATCACAGTACCTTCTAAATCCAAAGATGACCTAGTAATTTTTTGAAGGTTAGAAACTGTTGAAAAAGTAAGGCAACCTAAGAACAGAGTGTCAAGGGGACGATCTGCTTGGGCCCCCTCCTGTCCCTCTCTTGGCCAGGAGGTTTCTTTCCCCCAGTAAATAAATTCTGCTCATAGCCTCCAAAAAAAGATAAGAACAGAGTGTCCATGTTGTCCAGTATTAGTCTATATTTTCCCAGTGAAATGAATTTGCTTTATAATTGTCTTAAATATTTCAATATAAAAGGCAGTCCTCTAGTCCACAAGTGTGCCTCTGGAGCCTGGTGTCTACAAAACCCTGTGCAGGGTGTGATTTCTCCCCCACTGGCTTCGTGCTTTGAGCTAATACATGTACCTCGAAAGAACTAGGGCACAGAGGGAAGCGCTCTGCCTCTAACAGTCCAAGGGGAGGAACAAGTGCCCTGTCAGGGATCTCCAGAGGAGGATATGACTTCCACTTGAGGGGTAGAGCAGAGCCCCAGAGAAGTCATCTTGGATATTGAAACACAGCTGCTGTGGGGCCCCTCCCATTCAGCTCCCTCCCTTCTGGTGCTAGGAGCTGTTCCCATGGCTTTGAGGTGAGGGAAGCCAAACCACGGGCTCTGCCTCCCCTCTGTGAGCTGCCTCTCCAGGAAGTATCCATGTGCATGGGTCTTGTGTGTTAGAAGCACAGTTGCCACAGCAGGGCACAGGGCTCCAAAGGCATCAGGCCTCACAGCCTGTGGGGCCAGAGACTTCACACAATAAGCCAGGTGTCCTTGTCTCCCATGTAGAGGTTTCGATTCATGGTTGACTGGCTCCAAGGCAGGGCAGCATGGCAGAGGGCCTGGAGGAGAAGAGCTGCTCAGGGTGTGGAGGGCAGGAAGCAGAGGGTGAAGGGAAGAGCAGGGAGGGGATGCCCCTCCCAAGGCCACACCTGGGCGACCTTCGATCCCATGATTAAATCATCCTCCAAGAGTCCCTTGCCTGAGCTCAGGAAATGCTTTGGGGCCTTCTACATAGAAGCCATCCTAGACAGTTTGGGCAGACAGAGATGGTTTTAGGCACATGACAGGACTTCTGTTCCTCTAGGAGGAGGAACAAGTGCCCTATCAGGGATCTTCAGAGGAGAATGTGACTTCAGCTTGTGACATCCCAGCACTCTAGGAGGCTGAGGTAGGAGAAAGAGGTTCAAGCCCAGCCTGGGGAACTTAGTGAGGCTCTGTCTCAAAATTAAAAAAAAAAAAAAAAAGGCCTGGGGATGTAGCTCCATGGAAAAGCCCTCAGTTCAATACTCAGCTCCTTGGAGGGAAATAATTCAAAGAAAGAAAATGGAAATGGCCACACCACAGAAAGGAAGATGTAACAGGGCTTCTGAAGCACACGGCAAATGCTTTTGTCATCCAATGGTGCTATATGAAGACCAAAATCATCCCAGAGCAGGAGCACAGAACACCCTGACGGCAGCCCTGTTCCTCATCCTCTTCCTGTTTCCTGTTCCTCTTTGAGAGCGATCCCCAGGACTGGGGGACTCCCCGCTACCACAAGGTTGGCTGGAGAGGAGGCTGGACTGCTCAGCATGAGCAGGCTCACTAAGCGGCCCTTCCTACCTGGCACAGTGACTTTTCTCTCACCTCTGAGACAGAGCACCCAATGCCCAACAGTAAGGAAGGAAAGGTTTCTTCAGCTCTGTTTGTGGAGGTTTCAGTCCATACGCAGCTGGTTCCAAGGCAGGGCAGCGTGGCAAGGGGCAGCACTTGAACGCAGCAGAAGACAGCAAGAACAGCAAGAGCAAATAGGGGAAAGCGAGCTGCTTTTCCTCCTTCATACTGTCTAAGGGCGAGCCACTCATGCCCACACCATCTCCATGCCCTCCTCTTCCACAGCTGAGGATGTTCACAAAGCGAGGACCCTGGCCCCTGCTGAGTCACTTAGTTACACTTCTAAGCTTCTCAAACTGACACAGGGAACAACATCCTAGAGCCAGGACAAGTTCTTCACATGTCAGGATGCAGAGCAGCTGAGTTGCTTAGTTAAGCTATTAAAGTTGACACAATGTATCAACCACAAAGGCAGCTGCTGCAGAGAACCGTGGCCCTCAGGAGGCCACGCAGGTTCTGACCACATCCTCAAGACCAGGAGTGTGGCCGGGGGTCCAGGCATGGGCTGAGTGTCCTGAACAGCAGGCCACACGCACCTGTGTTTGGAGCAGACCTGAGGTGGGGCAGAGCAAGCACAGAGCCAACCAGCCCTCTGTGCAGCTGTCCCGGGAGGCCAGTGTGGAAAGAAGCTGCACCCAGCCGTCCTCTTGGCCTGGCAGCTAGGCCTGCCTTGGAACTGCAGTCCTATCAAACCCTGGTTATCTGGTACAAAATTCTGCAAGGAAGAAAGCTCAGCCTTAGAGGGTGCAGACATGGCACCAACGGCATGGCCCAGCCTCTGTGGATGCCCTGTCCTAGCTCTCTAAATGCCACAGTCACTTCTTGCTCTCCTGGCTTTCACAGCCGGACTCTGAGGCCCAGATCCCTGTCACAGGGTCTGTATCCCAGGAGGAGCATCCAGCTCTGTCTCTGCCTGCCGCTCTCCAGACCTTTCTGATTCCTGAGTACAACGTGAAAGAAATTGCCTATAAACACGGGCAGGTGCTTCCAGAGAGCCAGTTACTCTGGATTGAAAGGAACCCCTGGCCCAAGCAGCCCACAAGCCCCAGCCCAGCCTGGCTGCCTTCCTCCCTCAGGCTTGGCCTGGGAAGATCATCCTGGTGCCCATCAGATCTCTGAGATGCAGTGTGTATGAGCACACGGAAACCAGAACCCTGTGTGTAACATAAACGAATCCTGGTGATCTCACACTGTGGTGGCCGGGCGCCAGGGTCCCAGCCACACCCTCATCCCCTCTCCAAACCTGTGGAAGGAAGAGTTTATGTGGGTTGGTTTGGCTCTGAGGATTAAACTAATCCATAAAGGAAGCAGAGTTGAGAAACCCAGGAAAGGGAAGCTGCACCTGCTTCAGGGGACCCATCAGCACCCGGCCTCGAGCTCATCCCAGCCCCCGTGCCCGGCCTTTCTCCTCTGTACCTGGCAGTCCCCTAAGAGGCATAGGAGCAGACATAGCCAAACAGTCTCTTTGAAAGGAGAAGGCTGACTCCATGGAGAAAAGTGTTGTGGAGCATGCAGGGGCGCTCAGAGAAGGGGAGCTGGGGCCAGATTCATCACCCCAAAAAGCAGACAGATGAGACACACACAGGTGGCTTTTTAAGAGAGATTTTGGGATCCCCACTTCTCCAAGGACCGCTGCTGCCTCTTACCCATTACTGTCTCCAGTCTCCTCCTGTCCCTCTTCCACCTCTTCCTCCACGTCTTTCTTTTCCTCTCCTCTTCCCTCTCCTTTTCTCCCTTTCACGTTTCCTCCCCTACTTTCCTTCTCTTTTTCTTTTTCCTCTTGCCTTCCTTTCTTGCCTCTTCCCCACTTTATCCCCCTACAGCCTCTTCCTATCCCTCCCATCAGCGCTCCCATCCTCCATCCAGCCGCAGTCACCGCGCGCCCCCTAGCGTCGGGCACCATTCTACATCCCCACACCTTTGCTTAACGCCAAGTGTCAGGTTTCCCTCCCTGAAAGGAACTCGGATTCCCCTGTGGAGAAGACACAGGCAGGGGTCTAACACATAGTGCCTGGTGGAGAAAGAGGGAGGTAAGGAAATGGATGTCCATGTGTCAAGTACATGGAACAGCAGCCGCAAAACTCGGTGTAAAACCTGGAGTTGAGTCATAGAGCCACAAGGTCACCATTGTTTCTTGGAGGATACATGCATGTGTGCGTGTTTATACATCTGCGTGTGTGTGTGTGTGTGTGCGTATGTGTGTGTGTGTGTGTGTGTGTGTGTATGTGTATGTATGTGTGTGTGTGTGTATTTATGTACATACACCAGCCCAGTTTCCCAGTATTACCTGTGGGAAGCTTTGTCCCTCTAAGATTCCTGCCTCCCCTATAAGTCTGAAGCACTGAACACTATTTTATATTTTTGGATCTACAGGGTCAGTTTAACAGATTCCTCTGGGGTTCCCCTCTTCTCTTCTTATCATTCTAAAGGGTTATTCTCAGGCCCAATATTTCCACAATCAATATTTATGTTTGTAACTTAGCTCCTTACTATGTAGGAATTTCCCACAATGAAATTTGTGGATAGCAGCTGCTATCTTTTCAAACCAGACAATTAGTTGCTCGAACATTTTGTGAGCACCCAGACCCATTCTTGCTTTTTCAAATGTTCATTTCATTTTAGGGAGCAATATTAAGAAGATAGGCTCAAGGAAAAAAAAACTTCTTGGGTAGTTTTATCAGTGATGAGCTAGGTTTCTCAAGAGAGATGCCAAATCTCTCTGTGCTGTGACTGTCTGATTCTCAGATTGCCTCTGAGCGCTGTTGCAGGGCTCAGCTTAAGTTATATAAAATGATAACTACTCAGAACACTGAGATGATCTGCCCCTCCCCCTCACGCCATGTATGAGGTCCAGCTCAAAACCAAGCATCCACTCAAATGGAAGCTACATTTATAAATTTGCAGAAGAGAAAACTGAAGAGAATCTGTGTGTGTGTGTGTGTGTGTGTGTGTGTGTGAGAGAGAGAGAGAGAGAGAGAGAGAGAGAGAGAGAGAGAGAGAGAGGGACAGAGAGAGAGAGAGACAGAGAGACAGAGAGACAGAGTGTGTGTGTGTGTGTGTGTGTGTAAAAGAGAGAAAAAAGAGAAAGAGGGAAATATCAACTATGATGACACCAGAAACATTCAGTAATAAAAGGAAAAACACAGTATGGACTTTAGAAATCTTAACTTTGTCCATCAAGAAAATGCAAAGTCAGTCCAGGCACGAGAGAAAATATCTGTAAATCCCATGTGTGGCAGTTATCTTTAGGTGCAGGACATTTAGGTCAACAGCAGAGACATAAAATATCCGCCTACTGATAAAGGGAAAGGGGGCTGGGATGGATATTTAGTCCAAGAAGCAATAAGCATGGGGAAAGCCCCATAGCATGATTGGTCATCAGGGCAACGCAAGGCAGACCTGCAGGGAGACACCCCATTCCATGCACTGAAGAGACTCAGGGAGCAAGGAAGGAGGCCCCAGCCTGGTGGGAAGAGGGGCACAGGGGACACTTGTGCAGTCCTGTTGGTGCGGCCAAGTTGGGTAGCCATTTGGCATCTCTTCAAAATGTAGCATGTGCAGTGATGAAAGACAATATGTCCACGTAGAAACTAGTATAGGAGAGTCGGCAGCAGCCACCCCGAGACAGCTCAAGCATGGGGGCCGGCTTCCACAGCAGCCAACTGGTTCATCTGTCCACTCAACAACACTCCACATGGTCAGGCAAACCTCCTGCCTTCATTCTCATATCACTGTAGCTACAGCTCTGGCTCTAGCATCATGAATCTAGAACAGCTGCCAACCGTAAGGCTTTGCTCTATTTAGCCTTCACTAAGCTGAGGAGCTTCCTGTTGCTGTCACCTGCCCACTGGACCAAGTTTCTCGAAAGCTCAGCTAAGTCAAGCGCCTAAGTCATCCACTCTGCCAGGGCAGATGCCTGGAAATCAGCCTTCAGGAAGGTGACCCTGGAGAGTCCTCTCAGCCAGTTCATTCTGTGTATAGTGTGGGTGCCTGGCAGTGAAGAGCCTAGGTGTGACCCTGCACAGGGACTGTCTGGAGACTCTGTGAGGGCACATCCACAGGCAGCATCCTTAGGCAGGGCATGTGACGAGCTCTTGTAGTACACAGTGCATCACAGTGGAGCATCTGTGGCTGCCGGGGTAGTCGCCAGCCATCTGCTCTTGGCAGTTTGGCAGTGCCACAGACAGAAGGGCCAGAGTGGGTGGAGCAGTACCCTTGGAGGGCACTGTCCTCCCACCTGTGCACTTGGACTACCATGCCCACAGCCACGTGACTCCAGAAGCCCAGGCCAGACATCCACTGCTCTGTGTCCATCCCTTTACTTGCTGATTTTAAGGCCCATCCTGTGGGAACATAGCCCATGAAGACCAGGCATGCACAGACCACTTCGTGCCAATGCTGGATGAGCAGAGCATGTCACCTGGTCACCAGAACCATGACCAGCTTGTTGCTGTGTTGGCCTATAGGACCCAAAGACTGCATGGGGTTTTAGCAACATGATGGGGGCATGCACACGAAATGCTTTTTAAAATCACGCAACTGATATTGGGATGCACGTGCCTTCTATGCTGGCAATATGTCACAGCTTCCCTTCTAGACAAGCATGTGTCTTACTTCTTTTAGAAGGTATGCTAAACTTCTTGTGTGGTTAGACATTGTTTTTATTTTTTAATTTCTTTGTCTTTTTGAGACAGTTTCACTATGCCTCACTTTGTAGCCTAGGTTGGCCTCAAACTTGCAGCAATCCTCCTGCCTCAGCCTTCTGAATGCTAGAGTTACAGGCACGCACCACCACATCTGGCCAAACATTGGTTTTATAAGCATTCTCTTGTGCCCATTCAGTTTGGAAACAATTTCACATCTGTACACCCTACAGGGACAGGCTTTCCGGGCCTACACAGTGTGGTGCTGCAGCTGTGTTTGCCACACCAGAAGGGGCGCTGAGGAGATGGGGCAGAGGCTCACAGCATCAGCTCCTGAGCAGCAGGCTTTGCAGTATTCTGTGGTTTCCATCATGCTTGCATCTCACAGACTGCTGAATGCAGCTAGAGGACAGCATCCTTGTTGCCAGAGCTGCAAGGAGGGTACTGAGGCTTCTGTGACTCCTGTATAGATTTAATGCAGAAGGGGCTGCTGCTGCAGAATGGAAGGACACGAGAGCCTCAAAGGGGTGTGCACTTCTGAGTGTGTGGCCATTTAGCTCAAAGAAGATCAGAGAACTTTGGTAAATCCTACCAGCCATGCAAAGGGGGCATGCGCCTTCTGCTATGGAGATGCGAAGGGGAAGGGGCACTGGGGGACCTTGCGCTGTGCTGGCAGAGGCAGCAGACCCTGCTTGTGGTCTCTGTCTACAGACAGTGTGGCTGACACCAGCATACCATAGTTGGGTGTGGAAGACAGGAGGAAAGACAAGAGCAGTGACGGGAGCATTCAGAGTATGACATCTGGCAGCTGGGAGATGTCTCCACCCTTACTT